>JAOQIF010000235.1:0-100829 GCA_026260285.1 Colletotrichum sansevieriae | reverse complement strand
CTTTATTCCTAGGTATTATCTTTTGCTATAAAGCCTTTCTATTAGATAAGGTATTTAATAATAGGTTTATAACTCCTCTATAAGACTCTTTATTTAATAATATAGTTAAGTTCCTACTCCTCATTACTATTAACCTTAATAGGCTTTAGTAGCTAAGTCTCGTAGTTAAATAAGTCTTCTCCCTATACTAGCTTATATAGCTAGGCTATAGAGAGGATTAGGTAAACCTGCTTCACTTAGGAATATCCACCTTATAGGCGAGAGGATTAATAATATACTTAATTCAGAAGGGTCCTATCTATCTAGAGGTCTATTTGCTATTATATTATCCTAGTAAGTAGAATCCTTTGCTAAGTTATATCTAGACTTTATCCCCTTTATTAAAAGTTATATTAGTATAGTAGTTATTATATCTCTCTTTATACGAGGTGTTCGCTATATTAATAAGTAGTAGTACCTCCTTCTAATATATCTCCCTAAGGATAGTAAAGCTCTTAGTCGGGGCGCTTATTTATATAACTATATTGAGGATACTTCGTAGCTTAAATCTAAGTATAACCTCGTTTAGTAATTATCTAATTATAGTAGATAGGGAGTTATTAAGATTATACTATAGGGCAGGTAGTATATCGGTCTATAGGATATTAGGGGATTTAGATATATAGAACTATATTATAATCTTAGCAGTCTAGTTTATTCTTTTGCTCTACCTATCTATCTAGGGGTAGTATGCTATTAAGAGGAGGAGCCTGATATTAAGGGTATTAAATATCATATATTATACTATAGAGATAAACTTAGGATCCTAGTTACTAATAATACGACGTGGAATTCCCTAGTCTAAGAGGAAAAATATATAGAATAGGACTATTACCTACTCTTTTACTCTATAGGTTAAATATCCTATTATAAGGATTATCTTCTTTGAGAATTTATATATTATTATTACTAATATATCTAACTCTGGGAAACCTAGTAGGGCGTAGGAACTTCTATAGGATAGCACTTTAGGCATATTAGTAACGAAGTTAATAGTAATAGTATTATAAGGGATATCTATAATAGGGATAAGTTATAGCTATCCTAGTAGCTTTTAATAGTTGATTTAGTTCTCTTTACACTAGTTATAGTAAGTAATATATCGTCTTATAAGCAACTTCTTATTATAAAACTAAAAAGTTAATATTTCTATTATTATATAGTCTGCGCTAAAGTAGTGTTTTTTATTATAATTAAGGCGGAGAATTGCAGGTACTAACTTATATAGGATATAGAGTCTCTAGGTGCTATTAGTAGCTATATAAAGGATAAGCCCTTCTAGTAATAGACTCTAAGGAGTTATTTAATAGCGTTTTAGAGCTCTCCTAGCAGCTCTAGCGCTATTTTCCTTAGTAGTAGCATTAAATAGTAACTACTACTTACCTAGTTCCTTCTACTAGGATTAGAGTTATTTGAGAATTTTGCTATATATCACAAAGGTGGTTCGGTGCAGAGTGAAAGAGTTAGTATAAATAGGTGCAAGGTCGTAACGTTCATTCTTCTCTAACCCTCTAGTCTACTATATAAGGGTGCGTGAGGATTAGAGGACTTATATAGGGAGCTACCTAGTGCCCCCTACCTATGGACTTCCCTAGGATAGCCTATTACCCAGGGCGCTATTAGTATTCCCCTTCTATAGACTCTTAGCATAGCCCGTTATCCGAGGCGCTACCTAATATCCTCCTTCTATAGACCCCTATAGGGTAGTCTAGTAAGTCCGATCTTATCTAGGACTATAATACGATCCCCCCTCTCTAAACTAGTCTATCCTTAGACTAGGCTACTCTATAGTTATCTAGAGGATACCTAGTACCTACTTAGTTGCTTCCTATAAGCCTTCTAATTTATAGTTCTTATAAGTCTAGAATTTAATATCCCTAGGTCTAGCTATATAACTCTTTCTTAAATAGCTAGGTAGCTTAGAGGAGTAGTTAGCTAGTAGTAAGGCATATTATCCTCTACCCTAGCTACTCTTATAGCTCTATACCTAGGTATTAAGGGACTTTATAGTTTAGAGAAGCTTAGAGGAGTAGTTAGCTAGGAGTAAGGTATCTATCCTCTACCCTAGCTACTCTTATAGCTTTTTATATAAATAGTTTAGAGAAGCTTAGAGGAGTAGTTAGCTAGTAGTAAGGTACCTATCCCCTACCCTAGCTACTCTTATAGCTTTCTATATAAAGAAAAGTAATTAGAAGCGCTTAGAAGAGCAGTTAGCTAGTAATAGGGTATCTATCCTCTACCCTAGCTACTCTTATAGCTCTCTATCTAAAAGGTCTAGGGCTACCTAGTAGTTATCTAGATACTTATAGTTAAACTCCCTTATAAGGGTTATTCCTTCCTCTATAGGATTACGCTAAAATATATTATTATTCGGGCTTATTTTTATTACTTTGAATTCACTCTCTAAATCGTTATATTTTCTATTCGTTATTATATTTTTAATAGCTTTATAGGGGTAATAAAGATATTCTCCCTCTAGGGGTAAAAGAGGTTATTATTATTATATAGGGGTTTGCTAGTTATTACCTAGTAGTTATCTAGTACCTCTATATATATAGTAGGGTTAAATAAAGGCGAATAATATAATAATCTAGGGATTATCTTCGTTTTAGCTATATAAAAAGCCGACTTTAGTATTAAGTTGAAAAGTATAAATATTATTTAAAATTTCGCCCTACTAAAATCCTTCCTCTTACTTCTTTAGATTATAATACTAATAAGTTGCTATTAGTCTCCCGCTCCCCTATTATTCTATCTTAATTATTATATAACGAATCTATTATTATATCTTCTATTATTAATAACGCTGCTCCCTTCCCCGCTAGTATACTAGACGCCTCCTATATCCTTATAGCAGGTGAGCTCCGGGGGTGCTCCTGCTGCTGCTATCTCTTAGTATAGGCGAAGTAGGAGCCCCCTAAGGAGGATATCCCTAAAATCAAGCTTCTTATAAGCTTAATTATATATTTAAAGAGCAATAGTAAGCACCTAGTCCTTAGCTAGTACTTATCTAATACCTCGCTAGCTTTAGCCTCAGAATTTATTACTAATTTATATATTTTAGATACCTTAACTAAAAATAAGTATTATACTAAAATAGGTAATAGAAAAGCTTATATTAATATAAGTTTTATATATTATTCTCTAGTACTTAGCTGCTAACTCTCTATAGCCTACCCGTTATATAATAAGCGCTGCAAATAAGCTTAAGCGCCTCATAGACGAGGGTAGTTCTAAGCCTAATATTCGGGCCTAGTATACTAAGAATAAGGTAGGTTACCTAGTGCCTCTCTAGTACCTCTCTAGTACTTTATTACTAGTATCTAATAGTACTTAGGAGGAGATCCTCGCTACCTAGCTTATAGTTAAAAAAGCCCTCTAGGCTAAAAAGAATAATACTAATATTACGCCTGAAAAGTATAAGGCTAAGGAGGCTAAAATCTCTATAGAAATAGAGGACTACTAGGTAGCTACCTTAGAAGAGGCTACTACTTATTAATAGTATCTCTCTAAGGAGGTAGAGAAGTAGACCGAGTTATTATATAAATAGCATAAGGAGCTCTGCTATTACTACTTAGAGATAGAGCAGTTCGCTAAGAGATAAGTAGAAGCATAAGAGTTATAAGCTGCGCGCGCTTAGGAGTTACTAAACTCCTATAATAAAGTCGTAAGTCCCTATAAGCTCTACTAGTACCTTACTAGTACTTATATAGTTAATATTTCTAATATTTTCTAAAACTACGAGGTTATTGCTACTAACTCTAGTAGCGAGGATAATAGCTCTAATAAGATAGGCGCTAGCACCTAGGGGATTCAAAATCTTTAGGAGCGCCCCTAGTAAGCTGCTAATAAGCTCTAGGTAGTTTTTAGTTGCCTTCGGGCAGGTATCTAGTCGCCTTTAGGCATTTTCTTATTTCTATCGCCTTATTAGAGGGCTTTCGGGCTAGTAAATTGAAATACCTAGCCGGCGTGCCTTATTTCTAACTACCTACTAGTTACCCGTTAACTTATATAGGGATCGTAATATTTCTACCTATAATTTAGCTTCGTAGTTATTTTATAAATCGATAGATATATTACGTTATAGTTCTTATGAATTATCTAGTTTACTATAGCCCTTCTATTTGATAAGGTACTAACGGTTCTATCTAGGGCCCCTATAGGTAACGATATAGTCTATTATATAGATGTTATTATTATTGTTATTAATTAGGATTTCTTATAGTAGGACGGCTAAGCTAAAAAAGGGTTCTAATTGCATAGGCGCGAAAATATTATAAATTCAGTAGTTTTTATCTATTTATAGCTTATATACTTATCCCCTATTAATTACCCGTTAGATCCTAAATAGGCCTAGGTATTTATTAGAAAGTTTTCGAGAAGGCTGCCTTTGCTTAATATTTTTAGTTAAAAGTAATATAAGGTCTCCTATAGCGAAAATAATAGGGGTCCTCCTCTAATTATAGAATTTGCTATATTTTTTATTATATTTATAAAGCAGGTTAGTAATAGCTAACCTCTAGGTGAGTAGATCCTAAACTCTATTAAATGCTGCTAGGACTGCTAAGCCTTTTTATTAGGGTTCGATATTATTAGGTCCGCGGGGAGAATATCCTATTAGTAGTTTAGCAGGTAGTATCTTAGTAGCCTTATAATAGGAGTTATTATAAGTAAATTAAGCTAGGTCGAGCTATACTACCTAATTATCCTAGTTAATATTATAGAAAGCTTATAAAAAGTGCTCGATGCTCTAATTTTAGCATTCTATTTAGCTATTAGTTTAGGGGTGAAAAGCGGTATTAAGTTTCCTCCTAATAACTAGTAGGTAGTATACTTCAGCCTAAAAGTTGCTAGTAAATAGCAATCCTCGGTTAGATATAATAGCTTCTAGGAGCCCGAATATAAGGAAAACATATTTAGTAAGTAGTGCAGCTAACCTATTAGCTATGAGTAACTCCCTAGTAGGGATATATAGGGAGTATTTCATAAATCGGTTAATAATAACGAGAATGCTATTATAAGGCTTATTCCCCGCTATAAGGGATAGTAGCAATTTAGTAATAAAGTCGATCGATATTTATTAAAAGGGTCGGGTAGGTACTAGTAGGGGTATAAGTTAGCTATATAGGAGGTAGTATCTTAGTTTTATATGCTAATATGTTATATATATCTTGATATATTCCTTTATATTGCTCTTCTACGAATTCCAGAAAAACGACTTCCTAATCCTCTTTAGTATCTTAGTAACCCCCTAGTGACCTCCGGATAGTTCGTTATGGAATGCTCTAAGGACTTCTTTCCGAAGCGGGTGGTTATTAGGAATATATAAGCCCTTATAGTATTATAGGGTATCTAGTAACCACCTTATCCCTCGTTATTCCTACTCCTTTTTAATATAAAAGGGGTCTTTTTATTAGGCTATCTTAACTTAGTCCTAAAGCGAGGGTATAAGTTATTTAGGGAAGGTATTTAATAGTTAAGCACCTTATTATTACCTAGTACCTACCCTCCGGATAGTAGGTTAGTTAAACTATTATAGAAAGTCCTATAGGAGCGAATCTCTAGCTTCCTCGATCTCTATATCCTCGGGGGCATAATTAGGTCTTTATAAGAGACTATTAGCTAGGTTATAGCGACCTAGCTAGTACTGGATTTTAAAGTCAAATATCGATAGGTCCTATAGTAGCTATACCTAATAGCTATTAAGCGTCTTCTTATTAGCGAGGTATTAGTAACCTAGGTAGTTAGTAATAAACTGGATATAGTACTAAGAGTAAAGCAGATAGTGCTGCTACCTTACTGCTACCTCCCTAATAGCTAGTAGCTCTGCTTCTAGCATGCTATACCGCAGTTATACGCCCTTAAGCTTCTGAGATATAAATACTACTAGTCTCTATATATTACCCTCTAGCTAGCTTAATATCGCCCCTATTATAAAGTCTAATATATTAGTTTTAATACGGATTAGGAGCGTGGGGTCGAAGTATTATAAAATAGGTGCTTCTATAAATAAAGTGCAGAGCTAATAGAAAGCAACTAGTGCCTTACTAGTTATGACTAGTTATCTTTTAGCTATATTAGCAAGTTAGTTAGTAAGCAGGCTATAGATTTTAGAGTAATTCTTAATAAACCTCCTATGAAACCTTATAAATCCTAGAAATTGCTAAATTTATTATATTATAATAGGTACTAGCTACTTAGTAATTGCCTAGACCCTCTCCTATTCTATAGCAATACCTTCTAGTAAAACCATAAACCTAAGAAAGTTAATCTATTCCTTATAGAATTCGCACTTATCGGGGTTCGCATAGAGGCCATTAGCTCCTAAGCGGGTGAGTACCTGCCTCACCGCCTCTATATAGGAGTCTATATTATTAGTAAATATTAAAATATTATCTAAATATATAATATAAATAACGTTAACTAGGCTTATAAGTAACTCGTTAATAAATATCTAGAAGGTAGTAGGTATATTAACGAGCCTAAATAGTATAATATAATATTTATAATAACTATATCGCATGCGGAATGCTATCTTCTACTTATCTCCCTATTAGATCCTTACCTAGTAATAGGTATCTTTGAGGTCGAGCTTAGTAAAGTACTTCGCTTAGGAAAGCTAATCGAGGATTTTATTAATTAAGGGGAGAGGGGTGCAGTTCTTAATAGTCACCTAGTTAAGTCCCTAGTAGTTTATATATAACCTTAACTTACCCCCCTTCTTTAGGATAAATAGGATTAGCACCCCTGCTAGACTTATTAATAAGCAAATCTATCCCTTCTATAGGGCTTTATAGATATAGTCCCTTAACTCCTCTAACTCCTTCTTAGCTAGTAGGTAGATCGGTCTAAATAGGAGCTTAGTCCTAGGCTCTAGGTTAATAGGGTAGCTCCTAGTAGTTCCAAACTCTGGTGTAGTTCTTGCTAGGTTAATATTAAATACTTTTTCAAAATACTAATACTCTGGTAAGATCTTCGGTTTAGTATCCTTAGGCTCCTAGTAGGTAGTAGTTAATATTTAGTTAATCTATAGTACCCTTATAAGTATTACTCTTGCTTCGTTTTCAACACGCCTAAGCTCTTTTCTAGTTATAATAGGGCGAATGCTCTTCTCGCATAGGGGAAAGGTCTAGCCTAACTCCCTCTAATTAATATTAGGGCACTCCGATATATACTAAGGGATCCCTAGGATAGCATTATAGCTATTACTATTACTAACCCTAAAGTTATATAAAACTATCCGCTAGACGCCTATACTATTAGTTATTCGGGTGACTAACTTCTATACGCTGTAGTTAGGTCCCTTGGACGCCTATATTCCCCTTATAGGTTCTAAGTTATTAGCTTCTAGTTAGGTATTAGTTATAACCCTCTAGTCTATAACGTTCTTATTAGCTCTATAATCAATAAGCGTAGTATTAGTCTTCTAGCTACTTGCAATCCGGACCTATATTATTATTTCGAAGTAATATAGCTAGTTGCTATCCTACTGAACTATCCGCGTAGTTACCTAGTTCTCCTCTAGTCGTTCGCTAGGGTATAGTTTACCTTTATAGCAGGTATAGCTGCATTTCTTATAGTATAAGTACTTTAGTGAGATATAGCCTTTCTTATTATAACTATAATAGATAGTTTCCCTCCTGGTATCTTATAATAAGTCCCTAGTAGGCTCTTAGTAGGTATTAGTATAGCTGCGGTCCCTCCTTATAGTCTCGGTCTATTCCTCTGGATTAGTAGCTTAGCCCTCTGGTTATTATCCCTTATAGTTAGTCCTCTAGTCCCTTACTAGTAGCCTACGTGCTTATATATTAATTATCAGTTTAGCATTCCTAGCCCTCGTATTAAGTTCAAGCTGCATTTTTAGTAATCCGTTTGCTATAATATAGTATTAGAGCTTAGGGTTTAACCTAGCTATTATATTAGCTACCCGGATCTCCTCTAGTTATTAGTAGGGGCTCTCTGCCTCAATCCCTTTATAGTAATTAATAAAGTTCTAGTATAACTATCCTAGTTGCTAGTAAGCCTATTTAAGCTAAGTTTATATACTAAGGATCCTAGACCTCTTATTAGCTACGCTATTAGTTAACTAGTCCTCTATTAATATCTAAGTAATATTCTTCGCCTTATTATTATATCTAATAGAAAGGTATAAGATCTATCGCTTTACTACTAATCCTTCTAGGCACCCGGTAGTATATAGCACCTTCTTAAGGTTTAAGGTAATCTTATTTATTTCGAACTATATATCGAGGTTAAATATAAATTAATTATAATTAGTCTAGGTGCCCCCTTTATACCTAAGCATTAGGAGGTGCTTCCCCTAAAGTTCTAACTAGTGCTTCTTCGCCTCGGGGTTGCTACTAATAACTACTTAGTAGGTAGTAGGGTTATTTATTAGGATTAATAGTTAGCTAGCTCTTAAGGCCTTAAGATATTCTCGTTTACGCTTTAGTTAACTCTTCTTTTCTTCCTCCTTAATAAGATAATCTAATTTAGCCTCTATTAATTAATTAACTAGTTCCTTATTAATGCTCTCTTTATCGTCCCGATCGATAGGTATCTTATCCTGAGTTTAGCTATTTAGTAGCTCCTATCTAGTAGGGGATCTTACCTCCCTAGTAGACCTACGGGTAGGTATCGTTATTATACGTAGCACTGCTCTAATAGTCTATACCCCTATTAGCATAGGTAAGAGAGAAGAACGTATTATAAAGGTAGTTCGGTATAGAGTAAAAGAGTTAGTATAGATAGGTATAAGGTTATAACGTTTATTCTTCTCTAACCCTCTAGTTTACTATATAAGGGTGCTTGAGGATTAGAGGACTTATATAGGGAGCTACCTAGTGCCCCCTACCTATAGACTTCCCTAGGATAGCCTATTACCCGGGGCGCTACTAGTATTCCCCTTCTACGGACTCTTAGCATAGCCCGTTATCTGAGGCGCCACCCGGTATCCTCCTTCTACGGACCCCCATAGGGTAGTCCGGTAAGTCCGATCTCATCCAGGCTCGTGACACTATACCTCGTATTATTAGTATAATTATCTATAATCTTAGCGATAAAGTCCTCCGAAATGCTTATAGTTATCTCCCCTATTGCTCTATAGGCTTAGGACTTCTTAGCTAACTAGTTGATTATACTTATAAATCCTATATTATCGTTATTATTACTATAGGTTATTTCCATAAGAATATCGCTATCCTCAAACCTATTAGCTCGTCCTGAGGCTATAAGCAATAGCAGGTGCGAGAGGGCGTTAGGGATAATATTAAGCTTCTCTAGTATATAGGTAATATTAAGGTTAAATTATAATAAGTAGTTCATAGCGCTCGTAAGCTGCAAGTTAGCCTTATTAAGGTCTATAGTCCGTAGCGAGGTATATATAAGAATTCCCTTTATAGCTGCATAATCTATAAGAATTTATATAGGGTGCTTATTTAATTATACGAGCTTATAGAGCTTCTTCATAGCTTATACTACTATTACTACCTCTACTTCTATAGCGAAGTATCGCTTTTCTAAGGGTAATATAACCTTAGATATAAAAAGCATTAGTTAGACGTGGATTTGTACGATATCTTTACTAGGTATATTAATACTATTCTATAGGATACCTAGTTAGAATACTATAAGCTTAAAGCTACCTTTATAGGTATTAATCTTAAAAAATATAAGCTTATTTAGGTTATAGTAGTATCTTATAACCTAGTTATAGAGATTCTCTTAGAAGGCGTTCTATACCTCTTGCTCGCTTAGTATTAGCTTGAATAACACCTTTTAGACCCTCTTTATTCGAACTACTTTTAATAGACTATTAGGAAGCATATTTTTATTATAGAGTTTCGCAATAAGACGGGTCTTTCTATCCTATAGCAGCGTTATAATAATATTATACTAGGGTATATTATATTATAGCTATCTAGCTATTCCAAGGTATCTCTTAATATTATAGAGAGTTTTTAGGAAGCAGAGGTTCTTAAAAGCTGCGATCCTATCCTCTATTTATTTAATACTATTAATATTTATAGTATAGCTAAGGAGTCTTACTTTAGGAAACCCTATAAAGGACTTCTTAGGTTTAATATAAAGGTAGTTATTCTTAAAGAGCTTAAGAATAATATCAACGTGCTAGAGATAATCCTTATTATTATTGCTAAAGATAATAATATTATCGATATATACTTGAGCAAAGTGCCTATAGTTATATAGGAGGCGATCTATGAAACGCTGGGCGTAGGCTAGCGAGTTCTTAAATCCTATGAGGATAATGTTAGAAACCTTAATACTATAGGGACTTATTACTACTATCCTATTATAATATCTTAAGTAGATTAGTAGTTAGTAGAAGAACCTAGTAGCGTTAAATATTATTATACGTTTCTTCCCTCTAAGGGTATCTATTATATCGTCTTAGTCAGGAAGCGGGTATATATCTAGGATAGTAATTCGGTTAAGAGGGCAGAGGTTAATAATAACCCTGCCTTTTTTCATACTATTAACTACTTGCTATATAACGAAGAGCAGATAGATAACTAGGATTAGCCCCTTACCTTATACTATCTTGCTATTAGTATATATCTTGCTATAGATATTCTTAATAACTTTGAGGTCTTTAGCGCTAAGGGGGTAAGGCTTTATTATAGCCTTCTAGTTTTACTACCCTTTAACGAGCTTAATATATATATATATTAGTCGTCTAGTATAGGTATAATCCCCTTATTATAATAGATATCTCAGTTATTAAGGATTTCCTTAAGTCTACTAGCGAAAATTATATCCTAATTATAGATCTTAACTCTATCCTTATTATATATAACTAGGATATCTTTTAGCTTAGATATTCTATAAGATAGAATATTATCCGCTCGATAAGGCGGTCCTAGGCTAGATTTAGTAAGTAGGGTTATAAACTATATACTAGCTGCTATATTACTCATAGCTTTATTAAATTTAGATTACAACAACTAGCGCGAGTTTGATTCTCCTCCTATAAGGGTAATAATATCTATATAATTAATAAGGTTAGCTATCTCCTCTACTTCTATTAGGATAATATAGCCTAGTTGCTATCCTCTTAGGATTATTATTAGCCTATTTATTATATTTCGCATAAGGATAAGCTTAGGGTTATCTACTATAACTATTATATTAACTACGCCTATATAACTAGATTAAAACTACTAAGTATTAGAGCCTTACTAGCTTAACTTAGGGAGGTTAATAAAGCTAGTTATAATAAATACGTCGCTCTATAGGGGAATAACTATAATATAAGCGTTATTAACTTATCTAGTTACTAAATGCTATCTCCTAAACTAAACTAGATACTATATTCCATATACTAAGCGGAATTTAACTATACCCTTATTAAAGTCTATAACTAGCTAGTGATCTTTATAGAACGGTATTCCTAGTAGAAGATTCGCTCCGAGGGTATTTATAACTCTAGCTATAATAATAATATAGCTATAGATCTCTATATTACTAATAGTAATTAGGATATAGAAGTTAAATATAACCTACTCTATTATATAAAAGGTTAAGTCTATTATATTTATCTTCTATAGTTCTATTATTTAAAACGTAGGATTTTATATAAAGCATAGCACCTAATTCCTATTAACTAGAGTTATTAAGGCGCTTATATTAATATAGACTTCCTCTAGGCTAGCTATATTATCGCTTTTTATATTAAGGCGGAGATATATCTATTTAGCTAGTATTATTTATTTTACTAGTTTTACCTAGGCGTTAATAATTTAGTTTTTCTTAAGTAATACCTACGTATTATTCGCTAGGGGAATTGTAACAAGACCTGCGAAATTTATTATATTATTAATATAATATATAGCAGAGTCTAGAACTAAAGTAGTTAGGGAGATCGCTAGCAGGCTTCTCGCTATAACTATAATATCTATTATCTAGCCTGCTATTTCCTCTTTGCGCAGTTGCTCTAATAGGGTAGCTAAATCATAGGGGACTTCTTATATATCTAGCAGGATATAGCTACTATTAACGAGGTCGTTGATATTATAGTTATTATTATAATCCTCCTATATATAATAGGTATCTGAGTTAGTCTAGCCTAGTCTATTATATTTTATATAACGTTAAAAACCTAGGTTTCTCTATAGCTAGTTCTATAGGTAGCGATCTTTCTAGTTTTAATAGTTATTAGAGCGCTAGAAGCGTTACTAAGGTTAATAACGTTATTAGGGTTGCGGATTATTATAATTATCCCGTTAGAAGTCTTAGTTATTCCGTTATCCCTTGTTATTAGTCTATATTATATCGTTAGATTCTTCTGCTATATAGTTAATACTAATTAGCGCCTAGAGTCTGCGCTAAACTACCTTATATTTTTTCTTAGCTATATCAAAGTAATCCTTGAGAGTATTACTAGTAGTTAGTTTATCTAGGAATTGCTAAAGCTCTAGGTTGATTATATTATAGAAGATTATTAATAGCTAACTAACTATAGATATTAGTCCTATCTATGCTCTATTATATTTAAAATAGTTCTAAGTAAAGTTATAAATATCTTTATCTCCCTTAAGGTCTTCTATTATCACACGCCTTTTGGTGATGTAGTCGGTCATCACGTGGTATTCCACGTGACCACGGTTAGGCTCAACACCTATCCTTTAAGTAGGAGACTTCTAGCAGATAAGCTTAGAAGGCTCGGCTATTATAGAATATATTATAATATACCTATAATTACCTATTATACTATTCGTTATTATTCACGCTTATATTGCTCTTTTCCTTATTTTACTCGTAGTCTTAGCAACCCCTACTATAGCCCTAGGCTAGTAAGAAGACTATAATATCTAGTAGCACGACCTATTCTTTTTTTCCTCATCTAAGACCTCCCTTATACTATAAAGACTTATAATAAGGTAGAGGGCTCGGACTCGACCTCAAAACCCCCTCCTAAAAGTATTTATATATTAAAAAGAAGGAAGTTAAAGAAGTTAAAGAGATAGAAGTCTTAACTATCGACTTATATAGCTAATTATTCGAGTTTAATATTAAATTAATATAGTAATCCCTCTCTTATAGAGGAATATTATAACGCAGGAGATATAGCTAGAATCGGATACTATAATAAAGCTTATAGGCTCTATAGTTTCTAGTAGGCTTATGAGGATTATAACTTTACCCTTAGCCTTAGCGAACGATTTCATAACTAGATAGCAAACCTCGCCTCTCTTAAATAGGATAATAAATATATACCCTATATAGATATTATTAATATAAGCTAGAAGGTAAAAGCTAATCTATGCTATTACTAGATACTCGAGCCTAATAACTATATAGCTATATTAATTAGCATTATTAATATAATTATAGCTATAAGGGATACTCTAGTAATAATAGCACTTTTTATAGCCCTATCTAGAGAAGAAAGCCTTTATAGAACTAGCGAGAGAATTACCCTTCTGCCCCCGAGAGATAAAAGAGTTATAACTCCTATCTAGTCTAGCTAGTTAGATATCGAACCCCTAGGACCTCCTATTAAAACAAGAGCTATAGCAAATAATATTTATAGTAGGAGCAGAAAAAACCCCGAACTACGAGTTATAGCGCTAGAAGATACTATTATAGGACTAATAGAGCGAAAATTTTATAAAATACTATAAATTCTTTATAATACTACTATAGGTCTGCTAAAATAGGACCTACTAATAGGGAAGACCTAGCTGCTATAATAGAATTTAGCACTACTATTAATATTTTTATTATTATCCTAGGGGCCCTACCTAGAGCTACTAGCCTAGGGTCTCGAGGCTTTACTCCTTCGAGTATTAAGCTAGCTCGAGGCTAACGCTAGGATACTATAGCCTATAGGAACTCAATAGGAAGGTAGATTTACCTAATAATATAGTATTTTTTAGCTAGATATTAATAAGAAGTATAGCATAGAGCCTATCTTTTATAACTAGGATATTCTATATTATAAGGAGATAGATCTATAGATCTCTAGCCTAGATACTAAAACTACTAGCCCGGCTATAGCTTTAGAGATTATATAGAATTAGAGCTCTCTATTATAAGGAAAAGCACTTAGCTAGTAGGAATACTAACTCGGGCTAATTAAATAATAGAACTACCTCTGCGCGGGATATTACGCCCTATGCAATGCTATTAGGAGACGTTTTGCGCTAACTTAATAGGAGTCTATCTAATAGATCGCTATATATAAGTTTACTATAGAAAACCTTAAGGGAGACGGGGATATTTATAACTTTACCTAAAACTATTTTAAATATAATAAAGCGTAGATAAGACTAATATCTATAATTAGCTAGCTATTAACGATCTTCTATAATATAATTAACCTAGAGCTTTAGCAATTCCTAGATAAACTAACTACTAGTAATACTCTTAAGGATTACCTTCATATAGCTAAGAAAAAACGCAAGGCAGTTTAGTATAAACTCCAGGCGCTAATTAGCATTAACTATATAGCAGAAGAATCCGATAATATAATATAGAATAATAACAAGGGACGACGGAATAACTGAGACTTCTAATAGGATAATTATAATAATCTGCAACCCTAATAATATTATTAACCTTAGTAACGCTTCTAGCGCTCTAATAACTATTAAAACTAGAAAGATCGCTACTAATAGAACTAGCTATAGAGAAACCTAGGTTTTCAACGTTATATAAAATATAATAGACCGGGATAGACTAACTTAGATGCCTATTATATATAGGAGGATCACGATGATAACTGTAATATCGATAACCTTATTAATAGCAGCTATATCCTGCTAGATATATAGGAAGTCCCCTACGATTTAGCTACCCTATTAGAATAACTATATAAAGAGGAAATAGCAGGCTAGATAACGGATATTATAGTTATAGCGAGAAGCCTGCTAGCGATCTCCCTAACTGCTTTAGTTATAAACTCTGCTATATATTATATTAATAATATAGTGAATTTCGCAGGTCTCGTTGCAATTCCCCTAGCAAATAATACATAGGTATTACTTAAGAAAAACTAAATTATTAATACCTAAGTAAAACTAGTAAAACGAATAATACTAGCTAAACGGATATATCTCCGCTTTAATATAAAAAGCAATAATATAGCTAGCCTAGAGGAAGTCTATATTAATATAAGCGCCTTAATAACTCTAGTTAATAGGAATTAGGTGCTATGCTTTATGCGAAATCCCACGTTTTAAATAATAGAACTATAGAAGATAAATATAATAGACTTAACCTTTTATATAATAGAGCAGGTTATATTCGACTTCTATATCCTAGGTACTATTAGTAATATGGAGATCTATAGCTATATTATTATTATAGCTGGAGTTATAAATACCCTCGGATTAAATCTTCTGCTAGGAACACCGTTCTATAAAGATCACGGGCTAGTTATAGACTTTAATAAGGGTATAGTTAAGTTCCGCTTAGTATATAGAATATAGTATCTAGTTTAGTTTAGGAGATAGCATCTAGTAACTAAACGAGTTAATAACGCCTATACTATAGTTATTCCCCTATAGAGCGACGTATTTATTATAACTAGCTTTATTAACCTCCCTAAGTTAAGCTAGCAAGGCTCTAATACTTAGTAGTTTTAATCTAGTTATATAGGCGTAGTTAATATAATAGTTATAGTAGATAACCCTAAGCTTATCCTCATGCGAAATATAACGGATAAGCTAATAATAATCCTAAGAGGATAGTAGCTAGGCTATATTATTCTAATAGAAGTAGAGGAGACTACTAACCTCGTTAACTATGCAGATATTATTACCCTTATAGGAGGAGAATTAAACTTGCGCTAGTTCTTGTAATCTAAATTCGATAAGGATATAAGTAATATAGCAGCTAGCGCGTAGTTTATAACCCCCCCTGCTAAATCTAGTCTAGGATTGCCTTATTAAGCGGATAATATTCTATCTTATAGAATATCTAAGCTAAAAGATATCCTAGTTATATAGAGCAAGAATAGAGTTAAGGTTTATAATTAGGACGTAGTTTTCGCTAGTAGACTTAAGGAAATCCTTAATAACCGAGATATCTATTATAATAAAGGGATCGTATCTATACTAGACGACTAATATATATATATTAAGCTTATTAAAGGGTAGCAAAACTAGAAGGCTATAGTAAAGCCTTACCCCCTTAGCGCTAAAGACCTCGAAGTTATTAAGAATATCTATAATAAGATGCATACTAATAGTAAGATAGTATAGGGTAATAGGCTAATCCTAGTTATCTATCTGCTCTTTATTATATAGCGAGTAGTTAATAGTATAAAAAAAGGCAGGGTTATTATTAACCTCCGCCCTCTTAACTGAATTACTATCCTAGGTATATACCTACTTCCTAACTAAGATAATATAATAGATACCCTCAGAGGGAAGAAATATATAATAATATTTAATACTACTAGGTTCTTCTACTAACTACTAATCTACTTAAGATATTGCAATAGGATAGTAGTAATAAGTCCCTATAGTATTAAGGTTTCTAATATTATCCTCATAGGATTTAAGAACTCGCTAGCTTATACCTAGCGTTTTATAAATCGCCTCCTGCACGACTACTAGCACTTTGCTCGAGTATATATCGATAATATTATTATTTTTAGTAATAATAACGAGGACTATCTCTAGTATGTTAATATTATTCTCAAGCTCTTCGAGAATAACCGCCTTTATATTAGACCTAAGAAGTCCTTTGTAGGGTTTCCTAAAGTAAGACTCCTTAGCTATATTATAAATACTAATAATATTAAATAAATAGAGGATAAGATCGTAGCTTTTAAGAACCTCTGCTTCCTAAAAACTCTCTATAATATTGAGAGATACCTCGGAATAGCTAGATAGCTATAATGCGATATACCCTAGTATAATATTATTATAATACTACTATAGGATAGAAAGACCTATCTTACTATAAAACTCTATAATAATAATATACTTCCTAACGGTCTATTAAAAGTAGTTCTAATAAAGAGGGTCTAGAAGGTATTATTTAAGCTAATACTAAGCAAGCAAGAGGCGTAGAACGCCCTCTAGGAGAATCTCTATAACTAGGTTATAAGATACTACTATAACCTAAATAAGCCTATAATATTTAAGGTTAATACCTGCAAAAGCGGCTTTAGGCTTATAGTATTCTAGCTAGATATCCTATAGAATAGCACTAATATACCTAGCAAAGATATTATATAAATCTATATCTAACTAGTGCTTTTTCTATCTAAGGTTATATCGCCCTTAGAAAAGCGATACTTCGCTATAGAGGCGGAGGTAGTAGTAGTAGTATAAGCTATGAAGAAGCTCTGCAAGCTTATATAATTAAATAAGCACCCTATATAAATTCTTATAGATTATATAGCTATAAAGGGAATTCTTATATATACCTTGCTATAGACTATAGACCTTAATAAGGCTAACCTATAGCTCGTAAGCGCTACGAACTACTTATTGCAATTTAACCTTAATATTACCTATATACTAGGGAAGCTTAATATTATCCCTGATACCCTCTTATATCTGCTATTGCTTATAGCCTCAGGACGAGCTAATAGGTTTGAGGATAGCGATGTTCTCATAGAAATAATCTATAGCGATATTAATAATAATATAGGATTTATAAGCATAGTTAACTAGTTAACTAGTTAGCTGAGAAGTCCTAAGCCTACGGAGCAATAGGGGAGATAACTATAAGCATTTCAGAGGACTTTATCGCTAAGATTATAGATAATTATATTAATAACACGAGGTATTATAAAACTCTTAAATAACTCCGATCCTAGCAGAAGGAACTAGGCAAGTAGTAGTTACTATTTGATGCTATTACTGAGGAAAATAGCGCTAGAGCTGCTAGGAGAGCCCTAAAATGCTATTAAATAACTCCTTAGAATCTATCGCTAGAAGGGCTTATCCTTTATATAGCTACTAATAGCACCTAGAGACTCTATATCCCATATAAGTTAGTACCTGCAATTCTCTACCTTAATTATAACGAAAAATACTACTTTAGCGCGGACCGCATAATAGTAGAAATATCAACTTTTTAGTTTCATAATAAGAAGTTACTTATAAGATAATATATTACCTACTATAACTAGTGCAAAGAGAACTAAATCGACCGCTAAAGGCTACTAGGATAGCTATAACCTATCCCCGTTATAGATATCCCTTATAATACTATTACTATAAACTTCGTTACTAATATACCTAAGGTGCTATCCCACGGAAGTCTCTATATCCTGCTAGGTTTCCTAGAGTTAGATATATTAGCAATAGTAATATATAAATTCTTAAAAAAGATAATCCTTCTCATAGGATATTCAACCTATAGAGCAAAAAAATAGGTAATAGTTCTACTCTGCGCATTTTTCCTCTTAGACTAGGGAATTCTACGTTATATTATTAGTAACTAGGATCCTAAGTTTATCTCTATAGTATAGCATGCGATATTCAATACCCTTAATATTAGGCTCCTCCTCTTAATAGTATACTACCTCTAGACGGATAGGCAGAGCAAAAGAATAAACTAGACTACTGAGATTGCAATATAGTTCTATATATCTAAATCCCCTAATATCCTATAGACCGATATACTACCTGCCTTATAGTATAATCTTAATAACTCCCTATCTACTATAATTAGATAATTACTAAACGAGGTTATGCTTAGATTCAAGCTACGAAGTATCCTTAATATAGTTATATAAACGAGCGCCCTAACTAAGAGCCTTACTATCCTCAGGGAGATATATTAAAAGGAGGTACTACTACTTATTAATATAGCAAACGCCTCGCATAAGGAGAGATATAATAACTGCTATACTAATATAACTTTTAATAAAGGGGATAAAGTCTAGATATAACTTAGCAAAGGATTCTACTTACTAAGATAATATAATAGTAAATAAACCTCTAGATAGATAGGACCCTTCTGAATTAAGCATATCGTTAGTCCTCTCGCCTATAAGGTAGATATTCTCAAGCACTAGCAGGTTTACCTAATCCTCTCTATAGCCTAGCTATATAAGCTAGCCTAGGGAGAAGACCTATTTAACTATAAGACTTTATTACTAAAGCCTATTAAAGTTAATAATAGTAAGGAGTAGGAACTTAACTATATTATTAAATAAAGAGTCTTATAGAGGAGTTATAAACTTACTATTAAATACCTTATCTAGTGGAAAAGCTTTATAGCAAAAGATACTACCTAGGAATAAAGAGACTCCCTATTGCTTAATATAAACGATCTTATTAATAAGTATAATGCTAAATTCCCCCTCGACTAGGATATTAAAAGAGCTATAAGAAGACGCGCACCTCGTGCATAACTAAATAGTTTTCCTATCCTTTTAATAAGATAGATATATATATCCTGAATTAATATTAGGATTATAAATTTTCCCTTTATTATTACTATTTTTTTATAATTAAATACTCTTCCCTCGATCTCTCTATCTTATATTAAAATAAATAGGAAGGAGCAGAGGGTACTAACTTTTATATACTTTCCTTACTAACCCTTATTATAAATCTTTTTTTTCTCTCTTTCTATACCTTCCTTTCTATTTACTATACTTGCCTATTTTTATTTAGAAATACTTATACTTTTTATTTATTTATTTCTCTCCTATATGCTAATTATTACCTAATAGACCTCCTATAATAAGTAATAATATTATCTTAACCTGCTAAATATAGCCTCCTGAACGCTAGCCTAACTAATACTATTATAATAATAGCTTCTAAAGGTAAGGAAGTTATTAATAATTACGAGTTCCCGTCCTCTTACCTATCTCATAATAGTAGTAGCTAAGATAAGGGTGCTAACCCCTAGAACGACGAGGTACTAAACCCTATCTCCCTATGCTAAGATAGCAATAACTAAGGTAGTAATAACTAAGTTAGTAACTATAGTATTAACCTTAGTATTCTAGTTAAGACTTATAAGTCTGCTGCTAAGAAGAAGAAGTCCTATAAGGACTATAAGAAAGGCAAATAGGCAGCTAAGAAGAACTTCTTCGCTATAGATACTAAGACCTAATACGAGGAGGTTATTAATAATAATACTAATAATATTTAGAATAACGATACCTAGGCTACCGAGCTAGTCTATATTATTACTAGTAATACTATTAATATTAAGGAGCCCGCCCTAGCTAAAACTGCAGCTACTACCCCTTATAAGACTCCTAAGAAGGGCTACCCTAGCTCTATAGCCTAGCGCTAGTAGATCGATAAAGCGAAGGCTTATATTAATAATACTTTTCTATACTACCCCTATATAGTCCTTATCGAGGAGATTGAGAAAATCCTCGATAATATTAAGCCTTCTGAGAATATATCTTCTAACCTCTACGTTAGATATATCTAGGATACCCTTAAGTAAGTATATAATATATATATTAATAATAATACCTATAGCAAGCTTCTCCCTAGTTGCGCCTAAGTCCTCGCTATATACTTTTATAATGCCTATAGTTATATTAATAGAATTATTACTAGCAACCTTATTGCGATAAACCGTATTAACCTCCTTTCTATTACCCTGCTTATTAATATTAGTAGTATTACTACTATAGACCTATTAGCCTATAAGGATGCTAAAAATGCAAAGGACCTCGTAAATAAGGCTGAGGGTAATATTAATACTATTATTAATAGCATCCGATAGGAAATCCTTCCTCGCCTTAATACTATAGAAACTAACGTAGCTAACGTGGATACTATTAATATTAACGCTATTAGTAAACGTCTCGCTAAACTTAAGAATGATAGCATATCTAAGTAGGCGGTTGCTAATAAGATTCGTATAGCTATTAATATAGTTAAGACTAAGGAGATTGCAGGCCTTCGCGCTAAGATCGCGAACCTCTATACTATAATCGAGGGTCTCTAGCATACTAGCGATAAGCAACTTATGCCTAGCGATGCTAGTAATAATAGCGCTACTAAGCGCTAGCAGATATCTCAGTTTAATATACTCCTCTACTAGTATAACGCCTAATTAATAATACTATAGTGATTTCTAGCGATTAGGATATAAAGAGGGAGAGAAGGGAATATTAAGCATATATATCCTAGATCGATAGAGATAGTAATTAGGATAATTACTTTTTAAAAAGGGGGTATATATTATACGCCTTTTAGTAATATAGTTAGTTATTATATAGTATTCCACGTAACTACAGTTAGGCTTAACGCCTATTCTTTAAGTAGGAGACTTCTAGTAGATATGCTTAGAAGGCTTAGCTATCATAGAATATATTACGATATACCTATAATTACTTATTATACTATTCGTTATTATTCACGCTTGTATTGCTCTTTTCCTTGTTTTACTCGCAGTCTTAGCGACCCCTACTATAGTCCCAGGCTAGTAGGAAGACTGTGATATCTATAGTAAACCTATATATAGCAATCTATTAGATAGACTCCTATTAAGTTAGTATAAAGCGTCTCCTAATAGTATTATATAGGGCGTAATATCCCGCGTAGAGGTAGTTCTATTATTTAATTAGCCTAAGTTAGTATTCCTACTAGCTAAGTGCTTTTCCTTATAATAAAGAGCTCTAATTCTATATAATCTCCAAAGCTATAGCTAGGCTAGTAGTTTTAGTATCTAGGCTAGAGATCTATAGATCTATCTCCTTATAATATAGAATATCCTAGTTATAAAAGATAGGCTCTATACTATACTTCTTCTTAATATCTAGCTAAAAAATACTATATTATTAGGTAAATCTACCTTCCTATTAAGTTCCTATAGGCTATAGCACCCTAGTATTAGCCTCGAGCTAGCTAAATACTTAAAAGAGTAAAGCCTCGAGACCCTGGGCTAGTAGCTCTAGGTAGGGCTCCTAGGATACTAATAAAAATATTAGTAGTAGCGCTAAATTCTACTATAGCAGCTAGGTCCTCCCTACTAATATATCCTACTTTAGCAGACCTATAGTAATATTATAAAGAATTTATAGTATTCTATAGATTTTTCGCTCTAATAATCCTATAATAGTATCTTCTAGCGCTATAACTTATAGTTTAGGGTTTTTTCCGCTCTTATTATAAATATTATTTATTATAGCTCTTGCTTTAATAGGAGGTCCTAGGGGTTCGATATCTAATTAGCTAGACTAGATAGGAGGTATAACTCTTTTATCTCTCGGGGGCAGAAGGGTAATTCTCTCGCTAGTTCTATAAAGGCTTTTTTCTCTAGATAGGGGTATAAAAAGTGCTACTATTACTAGAATATCCTTTATAGCTATAATTATATTAATAATGCTAATTAATATAGTTATATAGTTATTAGGCTTAAGTATCTAGTAATAGTATAGATTAGCTTTTACCTTCTAGCTTATATTAATAATATCTATATAGGGTATATAGTTATTATCCTATTTAAGAGAGGCGAGGTTTGCTATCTAGTTATAAAATCGTTTGCTAAGGCTAAGGGTAAACTTATAATCCTTATAAGCTTACTAGAAACTATAGAGCTTATAAGCCTCGTTATAATATCTAATTCTAGCTATATCTCCTATATTATAATATTACTCTATAAGAGAAGGATTATTATATTAATTTAATATTAAACTCGAATAGTTAGCTATATAAGTTAATAATTAAGACCTCTATCTCTTTAACTTCTTTAACTTCCTTTTTTTTTAATATATAAATACTTTTAGGAGGGGGTTTCGAGGTTAAGTCCGAGTCCTCTATCTTATTATAAGTCTTTATAATATAAAGGAGGTCTTAGATAAAGAAAAAAAAAAGAATAAGTTATGCTACTAGATATTATAGTCTTCCTACTAGCCTAGGGCTATAGTAGGGGTTGCTAAGACTGCGAGTAAAATAAGGAAAAGAGCAATATAAGCGTGAATAATAATAAATAGTATAATAGGTAATTATAGGTATATCGTAATATATTCTATAATAGCTGAGCCTTCTAAGCTATCTACTAGAAGTCTCCTACTTAAAGGATGGGCGTTGAGCCTAACCGTGGTCACGTGGAATACCACGCGATAGCTGACTATATCACTAAAAGGCGTGTGATAGATTGCTTAATTAGGAAATAGTAATAGCATCACTTTAATCGATTAACTTATATTGTTTATTGAATAGTTTGCACTTGCAGCAGCGCTGCCTAGTGCTTATCTAGTTAATTTCTAATATTTTCTAGAATTTATGAGGTTATTGCTGCTAACTCTAGTAGCGAGGATAATAGCTCTAATGAGATAGGCGCTAGCGCCTAGTAGATTTAAAAATTTCGGGAGCGCCCCTAGTAGGCTGCTAATAAGTTCTAGGTGGTTATTAGTTGCCTTCAGGCCTCGTTTTCGTCTTATTAGGGCCTTCGGGCTAGTAAATTGATATACCCAGCTAGCGTGCCCTGTTTCTAACTAACTACTAGTTACCCGTTGAATCGTATAGGGATCGTGATATTTCTACTTATAATTGGGCTTCGTAGTCGTTTTATAAATCGATAGATACGTTATGTTGCGGTTTGGTTCCGTCTAGAGCCCCTATAGGTGATAATATAGTCTACTATATAGATATTATCGTTATTATTATTAATTGGGATTTCTCATGGTAAGATAGCTAAGCTAAAAAAAAGGCTCTAATTACATAGGTATAAAAATATTATAGATTCGGTAGTTTTATCGCTCTAGAGCTTATCCGCTTATCCCCTATTAATTACCCGTTAGATCCTGGATAGATAGCGAAAATAATAGGGTCCTCTTTTGTTATACTTATGAATTTATACTTATCGGTATTTAAATAGAGGCTATTAGCTTCTAACCGGGTGAGTACCTATGAGTACCTATCTTACTACCTCTATATAGGAGTCTATATTATTAGTAAATATCTAGAGTACCTAAGTATCGGGAGGTGCTTCCCCTAAAGTTCTAACTAGTGCTTCTTCGCCTCGGGGTTGCTATTAATAACTACCTAGTAGGTAGTGGGGTTATTTATTAGGATTAATAATTAGCTAGCTCTTAAGGCTTTAAGATATTCTTATTTATGCTTTAGTTAACTCTTCTTTTCTTCCTCCTTAATAAGACGATCTAATTCAGCCTCTATTAATTAATTAATTAGTTCCTTATTAATATTCTCTTTATTATTCTAATTAATAAGTATCTTATTCTAAGTTTAGCTATTTAGTAGCTCCTATCTAGTAGGGGATCCTACCTCCCTAATAGACCTACGGGTAAGTATTATTATTATATATAGTACTATTCTAACGGTTTATACCCCTATTAGTATAGGTAAGAGAGAAGAATATATTATAAATAGGTTTAGTATAGAGTAAAAGAGTTAATATAAATAGGTATAAAGTTATAATATTTATTCTTCTCTAACCCCCTAGTTTATTATATAAGGGTATATAAGGGCTAGAGGACTTATCTAGGGAGCTATCTAGTACCCCCTATCTATAGACTTCCCTAGGATAGCCTATTACCCGGGGTGCTACTAGTATTCCCCTTCTATAGACTCCTAGCGTAGCTCGTTATCCGAGGCGCTACCTGGTATCCCCCTTCTACGGACTCCTATAGGGTAGTCTGATAACTCCTTTTCCCTATGATCTCATCCAGGCTCGTGATAGTAGAGTAGGGGCTATAGGAATTGACTTAACTAACTTGCAAGTTAGCCAATAATCAAAGCCTAAGGGGAAGAAATACTAAGTTGACAAGTATAGAGGTCAAAATTGACTTGCTTGCACTTGCGGCAGCGCTGTTAGGAACCATCTCCCTGGAAGAGTATGACGAGCTTCGCGCGTTCGCACGAATGTACCAACAAGTCGAAACGCAGTACGAGGAAGAATGTTCAAAGAGCCAGGAGTTACCCATCGGCCTCTTAAGTTAGTGGATGTGGCACACGAGTTTTGCGCTTCCGAAGCTCTACAGCAAGATTCAGTGCTTCTGGTGAAGCACAGTGACCACTGCGCTCCACCTTTACTTGGAGCTGCGAAGCTTCCTTCATCACTTGAGAGTAAAAGAAGCAGCTCTAAGCGGCCGGGACGGAGGGAGCTATGCTTGGATGCCCTCAAATTTGCGGTTACGTACTACATGGTGGCAAGCTATTGGGTACTGAGGCCCGCGTCAGACGGACTGGCTTGGTGTTTGCCGCGCTCCAATTTCGGAGGAACATCTTCAGCACAAGAATGGTACGACAAACACATAGCGGCGAAGGCGATGGTTTCCAAAGGACAGGTCTAAGTCCGCGAGGAAATCTTCATAATAACGTTAACAGTCATTCTTGGTAGGTGATGCACTATGTTTGTACACAGTCCGAACTAATCCTGGGATAGGATACAAGGCTTTCGAAACCCAATTTTGCGACAAAACAGTGTACTTGACTTGTGGCTAAACTGGGCCTGCTGATCTTACTAAGCATATCCTTCTTCAAACACCTAGAGCGCAGTCAATGCCGGCTGCCTGCATGTTCCGACCTCCAATACCGCTCTGACTCCTCCAAACAAATCATTACGTTGTGATTTTGCGGGTTTTGATGGTATTTTGTAGCTCCTGGTCGTCGGTGAGGAGAAGTATGAGGCGTCTCTCATTGTGCTGTCGCGCTCGTTGACTATCTAAACATCGACTGTTGATGTTCAAGACTTTCTTTCAAACTACACCGGCAGGTCAGTCGCTACTCGTCAATGCACGACAGATTTGCTAATACGTAACTGAGATGATTTTCGAGATGGCCAATTCCAGACTGGTTGTACGAGATGCGTGTCTTCGAAGATCATGCGTGGTGTACCGTGTGTCTTTTTTGAAAATTGACCGGAAGCGTCCTTTCCTTGCCAAATGGTTGTCAAGTTGGATTCAAACTGGGAGAGGTCAGCTGTTAGTCGGCGCTCCAGGTTAGAAAGGCGAACTGGAGTGTGACCATAGCCCTTGGAAATCACAGAATCGTACATTGGGCATTGTAGTGGCTTGAAGTTCGATGAAATGGCCTTAGGTAAATTCAATTGAGGATGATTGAGACGGTGCGTCGTTGCCATACATCCTCGTCGTCCGCCATGGCTGTCTGATTATTGCGCTGGCTTACGTAGAAACCCATCAGAGTTTGCCGTTTTGAATTCGGGGGTTACCAAGGACGCTAGCAGGGAATCCGAGCGAAAACGACGATAAGCGCCGCCCATAATGTCTTCGGAATGTGTTAGTGCTGGCTGACCAAAGGAGTTCCTCCACTTGCGTCGATATTTCCTTTTTCTTTTGGCCCCAAACCCACCCTTTGACCTCCTAGCCACCGAGTAACGACATCCCTCTCTGCTATTGTCAAAACGAGTCCAGGTTGTCAGGTTGGGACACCGTCATCACTCGGCAATTGCCTCATCGTTCAGACAGCTCTTCGCGCTTCCTCGGCCTCCTCCGGCACACGTATGAACCATCGGTCCAAGACATGAAGTCCTTCAGGGCCGCGAGAGAACGCTCGGACAACCAGCCCTTCAGCTTCTTCGTACCCGCGTGTCGATTCCCCAAGATCGGTCAGATAGAGACGCATGAACAGGTTCCCCGCTTTCAGGATCATCCCGAGGGCGGCTATGGCCAAGGCAACCTCGAGATGGAGTCGAAACCAGGAAGCGAAAGAACACATGTTGTTTAGGTCTCTACTGATTGCGATCAAGGAAGAAACCCCAGTAATGGGAATAGCCCACACGGTACAAAAGCAGAGGAAAACACCCATGCCGGTGAGCAGGCGAGTGAAAGTTGGTAATTGTGCCATGGTGGTTTAGGATGTCGTGAAGAAGAAAAAAGGGACTGGACAGGCCTCATCAAACAAGTGAGGTTTTCATGATCACTCATTGATTATTGCTCTTGCCGCAATAGCTACTTCCTCATGATGCTCCTCCTGAACAAGCAGGTGCAACTGCTTGCTGGCATTCATTTTGATTGTCAAGGGAAAGCGGGCTGATAACTGGCAGTGTATGTCAAGGTAGCTCCTACCTGAGTCCCTAGTTGTTCCTAACAATTCCATTCCTAGGTCTAATTTGAACGCAACAGGAAGCTACCTCACTGTGAGCAGGCCAATAACTGGCAGTGTAAGGCTGGGTAGCTCCTACCTGAGTCTCTTGTTGTTCTTGACAATTCCTTTTCCCATTCTGAATTGAACGCAATAGGAAGTTAGCTCAGAATTCTCTATCACCTGTAATACTACCTAGAAGAGGTGGTGCCTGAGGCTGAACTGCTCCAATTTCGAAGGAAAGTAAGTGGCAGCTGCGGGCAATTGTCATTCTTCGTTTTACTTTTTGTCGGGCCTCCATTCAGCGGGCGCATGTCCCTGTCATCCCTACACAAGCCCTTTGGCGTATTGACGAACGCGGCACGCCTCACTCACTTCTCAAAACGACAATTCCCCTCGTGATTGACTGTAGGCACAAAATCTCCATTGCATGTCAAGGTATGGAGCCGCTCTGGAAGAAGTGCATCGACAAGACGAAAGAGGCAAGCCAATGCCTGCGTATCTTGACTGCGAGCTCCGGGCTAACTCAATTACCTCAGTCAAGATATCAAATTAGAAACAACATGATCACTATTTCCTTCTCATTATAAGTGGCCCCAACGGCTGGGGAAACTGAACACTCGTTTCCGGACTTCCCATTTAGATCCAGGAGATATCCTCAACTGAAGAAGACGGGCAATTACATTCTCTCGTATAAATGACGTTAGTTTTCTTTTGAAGGAAGCAGGCCAAAGTTTCAGACTAGAGACAGGTCCCTAAGATGCGCCTGTCCCATCCTGTGATTGGATGTACTACCTTTCCACATCAGGTTTCTTTCTTGGTGTTTTCCCAGGTACCGAATCTGATCACTGTTACTCTAGATTATACGTTATTATTCTTCGCACTTCATCAGATATGGAAAACCAAGATCAGAAGCATCCATGTCACGAGCCTGGATGAGATCGGACTTACCGGACTACCCTATAGGGGTCTGTAGAAGGAGGATACCAGGTAGCGCCTCAGATAATAAGCTACGCTAGGAGTCTATAGAAGGGGAATACTAATAGCGCCCTAGGTAATAAGCTATCCTAGGGAAGTTTATAGGTAGGAGGTATTAGGTAGCTCCCTAGATAAGTCCTCTAATCCTTATATACCCTTATATAGCAAACTAGAGGGTTAGAAAAGAATAAATATTATAACTTTATACTTATCTATACTAACTCTTTTACTCTATATTATACCCTATTTATAATATATTCTTCTCTCTTATCTATATTAATAGGGGTATAAACTATTAGAGTAGTATTATATATAATAATAATACCTACCTATAGGTCTACTAGGGAGGTAAGATCCCCCGCTAGATAGGAGCTACTAAATAGCTAAACTTAGGATGAGATACCTATTAATTAGAATAATAAAGAGAGTATTAGTAAGGAACTAGTTAATTAATTAATAGAAGCTAAATTAGATTATCTTATTAAGGAGGAAGAAAAGAAGAGTTAACTAAAGTATAAATAAGATTATCTTAAGGCCTTAAGAGCTAGCTAACCTTTAATTCTAATAAATAACCCTACTATCTACTAGATAGTTATTAGTAGCTAGTTAGAACTTTAGGGGAAGCACCTCCTGATACTTAGGTATAAAGGGGGTACCTAAACTAACTATAATTAATTTATATTTAACCTTAACGCGCGATTTGAAATAAATAAGATTACCTTAGACCTCGAGAAGGTATTATATACTACCGGGTGCCTAGAAGGATTAATAGCAAAATAATAAACCTTATACCTTTCTATTAGATATAATAATAAGGCGAAGAATATTACTTAGATAATAATAGAGGATTAGTTAACTAATAATATAGCTAATAAGAGGTCTAGGATCCTTAGTATATAAACTTAGCTTAAATAGGCTTACTAATAACTAGGATAGTTATATTAGAACTTTATTAATTACTATAAAGGGATTAAGGCAGAGAGCCCCTACTAATAACTAGAGGAGATCCGGGTAGCTAATATAATAGCTAGGTTAGACCCTAAGCTCTAATACTATATTATAGCAAATAGATTACTAAAATCGCAGCTCGAACTTAATATAAGGGCTAGGAACGCTGAACTTATAATTAATATATAAGTATATAGGCTACTAGTAAGGGACTAGAGGACTAACTATAAGGGATAATAACTAGAGGGCTAAGTTATTAATCTAGAGGAACGGA
The DNA here is from genome assembly GCA_026260285.1 of Colletotrichum sansevieriae. Taxonomy (NCBI): domain Eukaryota; kingdom Fungi; phylum Ascomycota; class Sordariomycetes; order Glomerellales; family Glomerellaceae; genus Colletotrichum; species Colletotrichum sansevieriae. Next base: position 71,618 of record JAOQIF010000235.1, on the reverse strand, counting down.
CTAAGACTATAAGGGGGGACCGTAGCTATACTAATACTTACTAGGAGCTTACTAAGGACTTATTATAAGATATTAGGAGGGAAACTATCTGCTATAGTTATAATAGGAAAGGCTATATCTCACTAAGGTGCTTATGCTATAAGAAATATAGCTATACCCGCTATAAAGGCAAACTATACCCTAGCGAATAACTAGAGGAGAACCGGGTAATTATGCGGATAGTTCAGTAGGATAATAACTAGCTATATCACTTTAAAATAATAATATAGGTCCGGGTTATAAGTAGCTAGAAGACTAGTACTACGCTTATTAATTATAGAGCTAATAAGAATATTATAGACTAGAGGGTTATAGCTAATGCCTAACTAGAAGCTAATAACTTAGAACCTATAAGGGGAATATAAGTATCCAAGGGACTTAATTATAGCATTTAGAAGTTAGTCACCCGAATAACTAATAGTATAGGTATCTAGCGGACGGTTTTATATAACTTTAGGATTAGTAATAATAATAGCTATAACGCTATCCTAGGGATCCCTTAGTATATATTAGAGTGCCCTAATATTAATTAGAGGGAGTTAGGCTAGACCTTTCCCCTATATAAGAAGAGCATTCGCCCTATTATAACTAGAAAAGAGCTTAGACGTGTTAAAAATAAAGCAAGAGTAGTACTTATAGGGGTACTATAGATTAACTAGATATTAACTACTACCTACTAGAAGTATAACTAAGAACCTGAGGATACTAAGGATAATAAACTAAAGATCCTACTAGAGTACTAGGATTTTAAATAGGTATTTAATATTAATCTAATAGGAATTATACTAGAGTTTAGAACTACTAGGAGCTACTCTATTAACCTAGAGCCTAGGACTAAGCCCCTATTTAGACTAATCTACCTACTAGCTAAGAAGGAGTTAGAGGAGTTAAGGGATTATATCTATAAGGCCTTATAGAAGGGATAGATTTACTTATTAATAAGTCTAGTAGGGGTGCTAATCATATTTATTCTAAAGAAGGGGAGTTAAGTTAAGGTTATATATAGACTACTAGGGACTTAACTAGGTAATTACTAAGAACTACACCCCTCTCCCCTTAATTAATAAAATCCTCGATTAGCTCTCCTAAGTGAAATACTTTATAAAGCTTAACCTTAAAGACGCCTACTACTAGGTGAGGATTAGAGAGGGAGATAAGTAGAAGATAGCATTCTATATATAATATAGTTACTATAAATATTATATTATGCTATTTAGGCTCGTTAATATACCCGCTACCTTCTAAATATTTATTAATAAGTTACTTATAGGCCTAGTTAATATTATTTATATTATATATTTAGATAATATTTTGATATTTACTAACGATATAGACTCCTATATAGAGGCGGTGAGGCAGGTACTTACCTGGTTAGGAGCTAATAGCCTCTATGCGAACCCCGATAAGTATGAATTTCATAAGGAATAGATCGACTTTCTTAGGTTTGTAGTTTTATTAGATAGTATTACTATAGAATAGGAGAGGGTCTAGGTAATTGCTAAGTAGCTAGTACCTACTATAATATAATAAATTTAGTAATTTCTAGGATTTATAGGGTTTTATAGGAGATTTATTAAGAATTACTCTAAAATCTATAGCCTGCTTACTAACTAACTTACTAATATAGCTAAAGGTTAACTAGTTATATCTAGTGAGGCACTAGTTGCCTTCTATTAGCTCTGCGCTTTATTTATAGAGGTACCTATTTTATAATACTTCGACCCCACGCTCCTAATTCGCATTAAAACTAATATATTAGACTTCGTAATAGGGGTGATAATAAGCTAGCTAAAGGGCGATATATAGAGACTAGTAGTATTCGTATCTTAGAAGCTTAAGGGCGCGCAACTATAGTATAGTATACTAGAAGCAGAGCTACTAGCTATTAGGGAGGCAGCGGTAAGGTAGTAGCACTATTTGCTTTACTCTTAGCACTATATCTAGTTTATTACTAACTACCTAGGTTACTAGTACCTCGCTAATAAGTAGATGCTTAATAGCTATCAGGCATAGCTACTATAGGACCTATTAATATTTAACTTCGAAATCGAGTACTAGCTAGGTCGCTATAACCTAGCTAATAGCCTCTTACGAAGACCTAATTATACCCCTAAGGATATAGAGATTAAGGAAGCTAGAGACTTGCTCCTATAGGACTTTCTATAATAGTTTAACTAACCTAATATCTAGAGGGTAAGTATTAAGCAATAATAAGGTGCTTAACTATTAAATACCTTCCCTGAATAACTTATATCCTCGCTTTAGGACTAAGTTAAGATAGCTTAATAAAAAGACCCCTTTTATATTAATAAGGAGTATGAATAACGAGGGATAAGGTAGTTACTAGATAATACTAGTACCTTATAATACTATAAGGGCTTATATATTCCTAATAACTACCCGCTTCAGAAAGAAGTCCTTAGAGCGTTCTATAATAAACTATCTAGAGGTTACTAGGGGGTTACTAAGATACTAAAGAGGATTAGGAAGTCGTTTTTCTAGAATTCGCAGAAGAGCGATATAAAGGAATATATTAAGATATATATAACGTGTTAGTATATAAAACCGAGATACTACCTCCTATATAGCGAACTTGCACCCCTACTAGTACCTACTTAGCCCTTTTAATAAGTATTAATTAACTTTATTACTAAATTGCTGCTATCCCTTATAGCAGGGAATAAGCCTTATAATAGTATTCTCATTATTATTAACTAATTTACGAAATACTCCTTATATATCCCAACTAGGGAGTTACTTATAGCTAATAGGTTAGTTATACTACTTACTAAATATATTTTCCTTATATTCAGGCTCCTAGAAGCTATTATATCCAACTGAGGATCGCTATTTACTAGTAATTTTTAGGTTAAAATATACTACCTGCTAGTTATTAGGAGGAAACTTAGTACCGCTTTTTACCCCTAAACTAATAGCTAAATAGAACGCTAAAATCAGAGTATTAAGTATTTTTTATAAGCTTTCTATAATATTAACTAGGATAATTAGGCAATATAGCTCGACCTAGCTTAATTTATTTATAATAACTCCTACTATAAGGCTACTAAGATACTACCTGCTAAACTACTAATAGGATATTCTCCCCGCGGACCTAATAATATCGAACCCTAATAAAAAGGCTTAGTAGTCCTAGCAGCATTCGATAGAGTTTAGGGTCTACTCACCTAGAGGTTAGCTATTACTAACCTGCTTTATAAATATAATAAGGTATATAGCAAGTTCTATAATTAGAGGAGGACCCCTATTATTTTCGCTATAGGAGACCTTATATTACTTTTAACTAAAAATATTAAGTAAAGGTAGCCTTCTTAAAAACTTTCTAATAGATACCTAGGCTTATTCAGGATCTAATAGGTAATTAATAGGGGATAAGTATATAAGCTATAAATAGATAAAAACTACTAAATTTATAATATTTTCGCGCTTATATAATTAGAACCTTTTTTTAGCTTAGCTTTCCTATTATGAGAAATCCTAATTAATAACGATAATAATAACATCTATATAGTAGACTATATCATCACCTATAGGGGCCTAAGATAGAACTATTAGTACCTTATTAAATAGAAGGGCTATAGTGAACTAGATAATTCATAGGAACCGCAATATAATATATCTATTGATTTATAAAATAACTATAAAGCTAAATTATAGGTAGAAATATTATAATCCCTATACGATTTAATAGGTAACTAGTAGGTAGTTAGAAACTAGGCATGCTAGCTAGGTATTTAAATTTATTAGCCCGAAAGCCCCCTAACGAGGCGAGAAAATAAGAAAAAGAAAATACCTAAAGGTAATAATACTACCTAGAGATTATTAGCAGCTTATTAGGGGCGCTCCTGAAATTTTAAATCCCCTAAGCGCTAGTACCTATCTTATTAGAGCTATTATCCTTACTATTAGAGTTAGTAGTAATAACCTTATAATTCTAAAAAAGTTAGAAATTAACTAGATAAGTACTAAGGAGGTACTAGCAGGGCTTATAGGGATTTATAACTTTATTATAGGAGTTAATTAACTCCTAGGTGCGCGTAGCCTGCAACTCCTATACCTCTATCTAATACTTAGTAAACCGCTCTATCTTAGAGTAGTAATAGTAGAGCTCCTTATATTACTTATATAGCAACTTAGTCTATCTCTCTACCTCCTTAGAGAGGTACTACTAGTAGGTAGTAGCCTCTTCTAAGGTAGCTATCTAGTAGTCCTCTATCTCTATAGAGATTTTAGCCTCCTTAGATTTATGCTTTTTAGGCGTAATATTAGTATCGTTCTTTTAGCCTAGAGGGCCTTCTTAACCGCAAGCTGAGCAGCGAGGATCTCCTCCTAAGTATAATTAGACACTAGCGACGAAGCACTAAGGAGACAGCAGCAGCAGGAGCACCCCCGGAGCTCACCTATCATAGGGATATAGGAGGCGTCTAGCGTATTAGCAGGGAAGGGAGCAGCATTAGCAGTAGTAGAAGAAATAATAATAGATTCGTTATATAATAATTAAGATAAAGTTATAATAGGAGAGCAGGAGACTAATAGCAACTTGTTAGTATTACGATCTAAAGAAGTAAGAGGAAGGATTTTAGCAGAGTGAAATTTCAAATAATATTTATACTTTTTAACTTAATACTAAAATCAGCTTTTTATATAGCTAAAATAAAGATAATCCCTAGATTATTATATTATTCGCCTTTATTTAACCCTATTATATCTAGGGAGGTATTAGATAACTACTAGGTAATAACTAGCAAACCCCTATATAATAATAATAAATGCTTTCACCCCTAGAGGGAGAATATCTTTATTACTCTTATAAAGCTACTAAAAATATAATAATAAGCAGAAAATATAATAATTTAGAGGGCGAATTTAAAGTAATAAAAATAACCCCGAATAATAATATATTTTGGTATAATCCTATAGAGGAAGGAATAACCCTTATAAGGGAGTTTAACTATAAGTATCTAGATAACTACTAGGTAGCCCTAGACCTTTTAGATAGAGAGCTATAAGAATAGCTAGGGTAGAGGATAGATACCCTACTACTAGCTAATTACTCCTCTAAGTACTTCTAATTACTTTTCTTTTTATATAAAAAGCTATAAGAGTAGCTAGGGTAGGGGATAAGTACCTTACTACTAGCTAATTACTCCTCTAAGCTTCTCTAAACTATTTATATAGAAAGCTATAAGAGTAGCTAGGGTAGAGGATAATATACCCTACTACTAGCTAACTATTCCTCTAAGCTACCTAGCTATTTAAAGAAGAGTTTATAGCTAGACCTAGGGATGCTAAATTCTAGACCTATAGGAACTATAAACTAAGAAGGCTTATAAGAAGTAATTAAATAGGTATTAGATACCCTCTAGATAACTATAAAATAGCCTAGTCTAAGGATAGACTAGTTTAGAGAGGGGGGATTATATTATAAGCCTAGATAAAATCGGACTTACTAGATTACCCTATAGGGGTCTATAGAAGGAGGATACTAAGTAGCACCTCGGATAACAAGCTATGCTAAGAGTCTATAGAAGGGGAATACTAGTAGCACCCTGGGTATTAAGCTATCCTAGGGAAGTTTATAGGTAAGGGGTACTAGGTGGCTCCCTAGATAAGTCCTCTAATCCTCACGCACCCTTATATAGCAGACTAGAGGGTTAGAGAAGAATAAACGTTACGACTTTGCACCTATCTATACTAACTCTTTCACTCTGCACCGTACCACCTTTGTGATAGTCCAGTACTGAAGATGAATGACGGGATGTAGAAAGCGGGCAAAATGCACCTCCTGAGGAGGTAATGTACTGGTAAATTAGCCCGCCGAGACACGAAAGGTTGGTCGAGTGCACCTCGAGCACCACGTGCTTGGACGTCTGCAACGATTGGTCCAAAATCGGCATAAAGGAATGCACCAGAAACACCACCCGCGAGCGAATGAGGAAGGACGCAAATCCGCATGTCAATATATTTTGTCCGGACTTTGCAGAAGTACCTCATCTGTATACACTAGCTCCCCCCGCTCGCGCCCCGCCCCGAGCCAACCCGAGAGACGCTACCCTCGAGCGGCAACAGCTGAATCCCATCTCCACCTCGATGGATGGCATTGGCAGGATTTCACTCTTCGAAGAGACGGGTGGCTTAACGTTCGACACTGCCGGATTCCCGAGTGCGGCAATGTCCGCACGCCGGTCAACATAATAAGATCCAGCGCCACGGCCCGCGACTTCTTTGCCCTCATCCTCGTTCGGCACGCTCCAGGGCTCTCGCTCGTTATACTCCTGCCACCCTTCGATCCAAGATGCGTTGCGCTTCGATCTCGGCCGCATTCCTCGCGGTCGGAGCCCATGCCGCCGCCGTCAATGTCAAGGTGAAGGCTACGAACAGCACGATCGCTTGGGAGACGGCGTACACTTCGACTGATGCTGCGGCAGTGGCTGCCGCTGCTGCGAAGGCTAAGACGAGCAGTCCGACCAGCAAGGTCAAGGGAAAGGCCTTCGATCGTTTCGTCGTGATCTGGAATGAGAACACAGACTACGAGAAGGCTCGCGGTGACCGTAGGTTAACCCTTCAAGCCAGCTTCTGGGGTCCCCTGCTGACATATTGTAGCCAACTTGTCGTGGCTTGCCTCAAAGGGCATCCTTCTGGAGAACAACTTTGCTGTCACTCACCCCTCGGAGCCCAACTACTTCGCCTCCGTCTGCGGCGACTACCTCGGCATGCAGAATGATAACTTCAACAGAGCCGACCGCAACGTGTCTACCGTCTTCGATCTGCTAGACACCAAGGGCATCACGTGGGCGGCGTATCAAGAGGACATGCCCTTCTCTGGCTTTGAGGGCATGGCGTGGGTCAACCGCCAGAACGGCGCCAACGACTACGTCCGCAAGCACAACCCGCCCATCTTCTTCGACAGCGTCACAAAGTCCGAGCAGCGCCTTTCCCAGATCAAGAACATCTCCATGATCAACAAGGACGCCTCCATGTTCCACCGCGACCTCAAGGCCAACAAGCTGCCGCAGTGGATGTTCATCACGCCCAACATGACGTCGGACGGCCACGACACCTCCGTCACGGTCGCCGGCAAGTGGACCCGCAACTTCCTGGAGCCGCTGCTGAACGACAAGCACTTCATGAGGAACACTCTGGTCCTCATCACTTTCGACGAGAACGAGACCTACAGCCACCAGAACCGCATTCTCGGAATTCTATTGGGCGACGCCGTCCCCAAGCACAAGGTCGGCACAACGGACTCCAACTTTTACAACCACTACAGCGAGCTCGCCACAGTGCAGGCCAACTGGGACCTCCCCACGCTTGGGCGGTGGGACGCCGGCGCCAACGTCTTCCAGGTCGTTGCCGACAAGACGAAGAGCGTGATCCGCCAGTGGAGCGACGCGTCCAAGGTCCCCGATCGCTTCTACAACCAGTCTTATGCTGGGTTCTTCAACACCAAGGCCAAGAAGCAGTACCCCAAGCCCAACTTGGCCCTAAAGAACGCTGCCGGTAGGAAGATTCTGGAGAGCGTTAAGAAGACTTGGGAGAATAGTGACGCGCCCACGTACTACGAGGACACCATCCAAGTTCCTGACGGACTCAACCCTCCTGCTGGGTACAGCGCTTAATTGGATGATACTGTTTGGCCTCCTCTCGGCCACCGTAAATGTCTTGAACACTCAGTTCCTGTAGCTAGCATGTCAATTACCACAACATAGCTCCCTCATCCTGAGCCCACCTGATCCCCTCTCTCACTGAGCGTCGTCTTCTGGCCCCCCCGAATGACAGAAACATCAAGGTGGACGCGGTCTGCAGCGGTGCCGGCAATGACCGACATCATCCCGGCATACGTCGTACAATATCCCCCCTGAAAGTTTGTTAGCGTGTGACTATGCCCTTGCCAGCGTTCAAGGTTTAGCCAGGGTAAAACACTAATAATTTCTGATCGCGATAGCTCAATCGGGGAAATCATGGGGCAGTGGGGATGTCCAACTGGTACAAACATTCAGGACCCCTATTGTAAACATCCATCCATTGAAATCCGTTATTTCACCTGGTGGGTGCAAACAGAGTCGTGTGATATCGCCGACTTGCCCCGCGAGGAGTAAGTGGAGAGGGATCTTCGCACCTTCCACCCTGCTAGATTGCCCTCTCGGGAAGGTGGGAAATCAGAAATCCTTGATTGGACGAAAGACAAGGGACTTCCTTCTTCCTGCGAAATCCACCCACGTGGGTTTGCTTGGCATCGCTGCTGGGCGAAAGCTTGGCCTCTCCTCGTTCCCTCCCCCGGGCTCTGCGTCCACGGCCTCCACAGCGTCCAAGAAACTAGCGATTAAAAACTGGGTGGCAAAAGGCACCAGAAAAACTAGGGATTAAAAAAACTCTTTCCAATGAAGCGATACTTCGCCTCACGGCATCGAATAGCCGGTCATCTGCAAGATTTTTATCCTGGCCGTTGCGGCTTTGTTTCCCGTTTGCTGACCGAATCCGATGCGCGGTCAAATTTAGCTTGGCAGAAAAAGAAAGCCACTATCGGCATCTGCTAGCGACTATTATTCCGTGAGGGATTAGCTGGTCCAGAACTTCCAGGGTGCCAGAGTAAGCTAATTATTCGGTGTCTCCTTCCGATCGCCAAGCTTCACCTTTTCCCAGATCATCCCGTTGTACTGTAAAAAATTTTTTGCAACCCATCTTCCAAAAGCCCTTCAAACGCCTAATCGCTTTCTTATCGTTCCTCTCACTCTGAACCTTGTCCCGCGGCCTTGCGTAGAAATCTCATCGCCCAGCTCGTTAGAGACGATGACCAAATTTCCCACCGTTCCATAATCCATCTCCGCGCACAACTCCCAACCACATTGCGTTCACAAGATGGCCTCTCAAAATCTCGTCCGTTTCCTCTCAGACTTCACCCTCGGCTTCTCCGATGGCCTCACGGTTCCGTTCGCGTTGACCGCCGGCCTAAGCTCTCTCGGGCGGACGGAGACGGTCATCTTTGCTGGACTCGCAGAACTGTGCGCGGGATGCATCAGCATGGGCATAGGCGGTTACCTGGCCGCACGGGATGCCTCATGCGAAACGCCTCGAACGGCGTCACCAGAGTCAGAAGAGGAGCAAGGGATGCTGCTGTCGGAACGTCGGAGCGAGGATGTCGAGGAGGAGAAGGGCTTGTCGAGTTCTGACGATGCCGAAGCGGAAGTGCGTCGGTATCTCCAACCACTCAATCTGCCGGAATCAACAATCGCGGCGGTGCTCGACGCCGTCAACTCTCAGTCGGAGGGGTCGAGTTGGGCTTGCAAGAGGATACGAAGCACTCAGTCAGCACTTGTCTCCCAAACTCCCGTCAGCCACAGCAGTACCCCACCATTCGGGTCACCCGTTTTCTCCGGGCTGTCCATCTCGCTGGGCTATCTTTGTGGAGGCCTTATGCCATTACTACCTTATTTCATTGCGCCAAACGTCGGACTCGGTCTGAGGTGGAGCTTCGCCGTTTGCCTTTTGGCGCTTTTGACTTTTGGGGCGGTCAAGAGTTGGGCTTTGGGGTCGAGGAAAACTTGTTGGAGGACATGTCTATGGGAAGGTCTGCAGATGGCGTTCTTCGGTTCTTGCGCGGCTGGGGCGGCCGTCTTATGCGTAACGTTGGTTAATGAGCGCGTGCCATAATGCCAGTGAATCATGATTACTTTCGAATGCGATGAATGAGAGACATCAATGTGACAGACCTTGGACATTCGCAGTCTGATGACCCTACTTGTCCCAAGAGCAGCAAAGTCAAACCCGGACTACATTTGTAGTAAGTTGAGGTGATTTATGCCCGAAAGCACCAAGCGTTTGTGACGCTTCATACACCTACAAGAGTTAACATTCTGTTGTCAGTGCTCATCAGCATGGTTGTCTGTATTGGTGTGGTGGTCCAGGAACCGGGCTGCTGGCTATCGGATGAAGGCGGCCTTAACGGACTACACTAGGTGCAATTCACTTGATGACTTCAAAATCGAATACGAAGATGTAATGCGTCAAAAGATCTCACTCGGACTTACCGGAGAAGAAGATTCAATAAATAATTATTAGTCATAGTCAAAGCCAGGACAAATGCTTGGTACCGTACATCATTGATTCAATGGTTACTCAACTCGAATCTTTAAGTTCACTTTGAAACTAAAAGTCCCGCCGAAACATGTTTGCACAATGAGAGTCTGCCTCATCACCGGTTCCTCCAGCGGACCAGGTCTGTCTTTGGTTGAAGCGGCTCTCGAGAATGGCGACTGCGTCATCGCAACCGCCCGAGACCCGCGACAACTCGGTCACATCTCAGAGAAGTACGGAAACCAACAACTTCTGCCAGCAGCGTTAGACGTCACCGACGTAGGAAAAGTCCACGAAGTAATCAAAAAAGCACAAGGCAAATTTGGCGGCATCCATATCGTTGTGATCAACGCGGGGTGCGCGGAAACAGCATCAATCGAAGACATGACGTCGGAACCTTTCCGAGCACAGGTAGAAACCAACTCCTTCGGGGTCGTCAACGTCACCAAAGCGGTGCTGCCTCTGTTGCGAAAGCAAGGGCTCTGGTCGCATTTTTCAAATCTCTCTTTCGGACGGACTTAGGGTCAGATCCCCTGGTCTTGGTGTTCATCAGAGTGCCAAGTGGGCTGTTGGCGGCTTCTCGACGGCTCCTTGCCGCAGAGGTCGCCCTGCTCGAAATCAAGGTCACTGTCCTCGAGCCTTGTATCAAGACGCACTGGGCGGGTCCTTCGATGGGCCATGGCGATATCAGCGAAGCCTACAAGTCGACAGTTGGCGCGATGGAGGAGGCTCGGGAGGGAGCATTTGCAAACTGGTCCGCGCCATCAAAGACGGCGGAAGCCATCGTACATGATACAACCATCAGCGACCCTCCCCTACGTATCATTCTTGGAAGTTGGGCCGGATACATTTCAACATGCGAGGGCGGCTTCTGAGGCGCTTGCGGCATCAGATCAAAGGTGGGAGAGCGTCACCAGACTATCTTATTTGGGAGAGGAGGAGCTTTGAGTATATCGGCAAGAGTAATTCTTGTTTGGATTTGGTGTCTTGATCTAAGACAGCAACCTATCGAAAGCTGGGAGATTCCTGTTTGATGGACGGCTGTTTTACTCTCTTAGAAGACTAGCAAGAACAGAAACTACTCGGTTGGAATGGGAATGAAATCACTTCAGTTCCATATTCTCCAAAGCCCGGGCATTACTGTCCTCCCAAGGGAAGGTCTTCTCCAACGAGCGAATCAGAGCCTCGTGTTGATCTGACCTTGGCTTGACCGAGATGTCGAAGTCTTCAGGGTGGCTCACGATTCCAGGCGTCATCTTCAGAACGGGCTCCACCTCCTCTCCATTCTCGGTCCGCTTGCTCATGGTGAAAACCGCAAGCGACTGAGCAATGGTAATGAACAAGGCGTTGTCAGCCAGGATGCGCCCTGGGCACACCCGTCGGCCAAACCCGAAGACAATCTTATGAGGGTCAAGCGACGAATCGATGTCGCTGTTCTGTAGGAATCTTTCAGGCCTAAACTCATCTGGCTCGTCCCAAACCTCTGCATCACGTGTGAAATGCCTGAGAAGTAGGATTCGGATCAGCTTTTTTTCCCAATGATGTAGAGGGTTGAGAGGAGGTCACTAACCAGATGTTGGGAAGGATAAGAGCATCTTTTGGAATGAAGTAGCCTTCGACGACGTCATCCTCGGAGCTTGTGTGTGGGAGACCCATGGGAGCCACCGGCTGCCACCGCAAAAGCTCCTTTACAAGCGCCTCGATATATGGGAGATCTCGCCGATCTGACGCAGTAGGGAGACGACCTTGTCCAATGACACGATCTATCTCTTCTTGTGCTTTACACTGGACTCCGGGAAACAACGCCATGGCGAGGAAGAAGCAAGCAATGGAAGACACCGTCTGCAGGAAGTATTAGCAATTCTGAAAGGAAAACCGTCTGAAAATTACGTATCTTACCGTATCGGAGCCGCCAGTATACAGTGATAGGGCCGACCACTTGGTGTCGAACTCTTCTTCGGGCGTCAAATCGCCGTCTCGAATCAGGTGCGAAACGAAGGAAGACACGTCCTTTCCTTGGGATGTCTGATGTTTCACAAAAGCATACGGCTTCTCGGCCACGGTTTTCAGCGTAAAGGCCCAGTCTTTGGCAGTCTGTTTCCAGCTTGTACCGGGAAACCAATCGGGCAAGTAACGCACTAGAAGGCTTTAGATCCCCTACCGAGATTGCCACAAGAACTAGACTTACAAAAGGGGAACACATCAACCAAGAACGCCCCAGGGACAGCCGCCTGAGCGAACTGGTCCGCAGCTTGGCCAGCCATGTTGATCAGATAGTCGTCCTTAAATTGCTCCGGCGTATAACCATAGGCTACTTTAAGGATGACAGACCCCGCCTCTCTGTTGGCAAGGATGATTCTTCAGCCGGGCTTTGACGATGAGAAGGCTCTTGAAGTAGGGAACGTATGGAAACGAACCTTCTAATGTGGTCTCTGAGACTTTTCGGCTTTTTAAGGACATGAAGCAAGAAGTGACCAACTTCGGCTTCTTGTAAGTCATCATATTGAGCGGCTACCGCCTTGGAGCCAATGATGCGACTCATGTTCTTGCGGTAAGCTCTGAAATGATCGTTATATGGAGATAAGGCGAGTGAATTCTCCCAGCCGATCCTTGAGTTGAAGTTAGCTTGAAAATCTGCCGCAAAGTCTTGTAAACCGATAGAATCTCGCATACATCTCACCAGCAAAGATCTGCCTTGGCCGGGAAGAGTGCTTTGCAGATCTCTTTTCCAGTAATTCGACAGCCAGTTGCAAATCATTGATTATAACCAAAGTCTGACCCATTACGGTGATAGAACTGATAGGTCCTAGTTATTTTTTCGTTAGCTAGGTACCGGCAAATGCATGTTCAGTTGTAATATTTGGACATTCAATGAATGCCTGACGAACCATATAGCTGCTTGTGCTTAATCCAGTGATGCGCTTCGAAGGTGCCCGGGTTGGGCAAGTCGCTCAGGTTTCCCAATACGGGAAGGCCTTTCGGGCCAGGTGGTAGCGGTGGTTGACCTGCATTTCGGACAATGTTGAGCAGTTTGCCGATCACGAGCAGTGCTATGAGGGCAGCTACCAGGCTGAGCTGCAAAGATGATCCCTCCATTGTGTCAAAGACAGATAAGACCGAGGCCATGCAATCAAACTCGAACGAGGAATCAACTCTTTTGGCACATTGCAGTGGCGTCTTAAATACCTACATGTTGCTGATGAAACCCCGGTTCTTGAACCCCTGCCACCCCCCCATCGCTCCCTGGCTAGCCTGCCTTATGAATCCGACCGAGCAAATCAATGCTGCACATTTGTCATCCCGGCCGTTGATCATCCCAATCTCAACTATCGCGCGATGCAGGCTGAGTAGTATCGAGATTCCAAAATTGGATTCCAAACAAACGCTAAGATGTGGTTTAGCCCTAGTATAGACCAGGGCTGAAGCTTCTGGAGAAGGATCTCCTATCCTTTCACCAGAAGTACGGAATCGCTAGATAAACGGTAGCCAATCGTTCGATCGCTTTCATGAGCTAAAAGCTGACTGCAGGAGGGGCGCGCTGGACGCGGACTACCGTTCACCTCGCGTCATTTTTGACTTGAGAGGATGACATGCGTTTGGTAACCGGGCCGAAAGTCGGATGTCCCGAGATGTTGCGTTGCAGCACGCGTTATTGTCTTATCTGTCGGTAGGTATTCGCTGCAGTTCAAAGAGGTTTTTACTGGTTTGAGCGACCGAAACCTGGATTGGACTATCCGCTCTGAATTACCTGTGGACTTAGAAAAAACATTAGTTGTGTATTTTATAGTCGTTTCAATGAGCTGCAGCTTCTGGAGTAAGTAGAATTTGCCCGCTGTTTGCCTTTTTATTGGAAGATTCTGAATGTCCAAGAAGTCGCTTGCTTTTGACCTTGTTGTGACCATCGAATTCCCATCGAGGACCAGAATAGCTTGAAAGTGCACAGCATGTTGTGATGCAGTTGGTGAAGTAAAATGCGTTTGAATTCTAAAATCCCCGAGAGGAAGATCCTTCGGATATGTCATCACTTTAAGGAAGTCTATCAACTGTTCTCACGTTTGGGGACTAAACTCTGGTCGGAATCCATACCCACTTTGCAAGACTGTGAGATGCAATGGCAACGCCAGTTGTATGCTTCCATAATCCAAGTCTAAATCGTTTGAGAAGAGTGTTGTGCATCGAATATTTCCTATTTTGAGAACCGTAAGAAGCCGACATCGGTTTCAGCACAAGGTCGGAGTCAACCCTTTGTGAATTTCGCATGTAAGGATCTCATTTCCATCGATGTTTGAATCTTCATTTATCTTCATTTATTCCGTTGCTCTTCTAAGCGAAAATGTTTCTGACTGGTTTTAATGCCCCTGCTACCGCCTGCTGTTCCTTTCGCAAGACATCACGGCAGCGACGATGTGATTCTAAGCATGAATTCTTTTCAAGATGAGCGGGCTGACATGTATCTTTGCGTTCCTCATAGCTCCATATCAATTAAATAATCAAATCACATAAATCACTGCTTTTTTATTCTGCTTCATCCAGAATTGAAGCCAACGGAAGAAACTATACATAAGAAAACTTGAGGACAGTTCCGTACCCATTCTTCGACCTACCGAAGACTGCCATCAAACGATCACAAAATTTCCACGGTAATAAAACAATGACTTACCCCCTGTGAAGGATAGCAGTAGCGGAAGAAGCAGATGTATGTGGTTTGATATCAGGTCTCCGACGCCTAGCTTAAAACCATGTATTGAGGACCCTGGACAACAGACCACACGGAAAGAGCAGTGACACGTCTCTGTCAAGCTGAAATAAATGAACCATTATGAAAGTGTTTCTCAGGTAGTCCAGTCACTAGCCAAAGGAGAAAGCTCATTAGCGACAGGCGATTACTGTTCGAAATTTGCAAACTTGCACTTTCACTCACATGCATGTGGCAACATCCACGGCACATTTGGTGATGCCACTTAAGAGCTCGAAGCCAGCCTCACAATATGAAACCTCTTCAAACCTCGTTTTGACAATGTCCTTCTGAAGTTACGTAAAGATGGCGGCGATACATGCAGGGAAGGAGCATCAAGCACACACATTTGACCATTTTCGACTCTCTTCGCTCTGGTAACGAGCAGCATGGTTGTCATAGACATTTCTTTGCCGCGAATGACGTCAAGATTGCTCTGTCATTTACTTCCGAATTCCAATTTCAAGTTCGTACCGGGATCCGATCCTTCCTTCCAGGTACATTGCTCCAGTCTCAATTCCAACCGACAGGCACTTAGAAGCTATTTAGGTGTTTGCAATGATGTGTGTCTGATATCGCCCTCTCTTCAGCTGGATTATTAGCAATTGTTTGCTTTACTTTCCAACCATGCGTCAAGCGAGGGGCCATTTTGCTACAAGATCGTAGAATCTCTAGAGTTAAAGGTCTTCCACTTGCAGACTACTTGAAAGGCTACATATTTCGTTCTTCTCTTACGATTTGGTCCTTGACATTTGCACAGTCTTGGCTTAATCGTGCTGCATAGTGCTTCCAACCGACCCCTGCAAACGAGTTGGCAGTTGAGATGAGGGGGTAGTCATGATAAGAGCTAGTATTTAGATTTCCACTGCGTCTATCTGTGATCCTGATGCAGTCAAAACACGCGTGGAGATAATGCGACTGCTACGAAGCTGTTGGAAGCGATCCAATTATTTGCAGTCGACGCTGAACTAGGAGCATACCTCGGATGCAACATGTTGCCACGGCTCATACATATTAAAGAGGCCTACGTTGAGTACTTGACCCCACGTAGTTATAAATCATACGAGGACGATGGATTGCACACATAAACTCCTGACTTTAAAGTAATCTTCGATTCAAAGTCAGAATGTCCAAACTCAGGATCTCCAAGATCGATGTCTTCCAAGTCATCCTGCCCTACTCAGGAGGCTGCTAACTTCTCTCAGGCGGCCGCGAATACAAAAGCTTCGACGCCACCTTTGCCCGCGTGACAACAAACACCGGTGTCAAGGGCTGGAGCGAAAGCAAACTCTTCGGCTCGACCTACGTCGCCGCCCACGCCCCCTGCGTCAGAGCCGGCATCGCCGAGATCGCGCCGCATCTCATCAGCATGGACTCCCGGAAGGTCGACCGCATCAACGACGCTGTGGAAGACGCCCTCGTAGGCCACTTACACGCCAAAACACCCATCGATGCCGCTTGCTGGGACATCTTGGGCAAGTCGGTCGGCCTTCCGGTCTGCGAGCTCTTGGGGGTTGGGACGGATGTCAAGCTGCAGTTGGTTTCATCCATTCACGTGGGCGACCAGGAGGAGACGCGGGCGCGTGTTGAAGCGCACAGGAAGAAGGGGTGTGTGGGCCATTCGGTCCAGATCTCGGGCGATGACCCCGTCACTGACGCGGCGCGGATTGAGACATCCCTTGCAGACAGACGTCCGGACGAGTTCTTCCTCGTCGATGCGAACGGCGGGTTGACCGTGGAAACTGCCTTCCGCATGTTGAGATTGTTGCCCGCTGGGCTGGACTTCGTCCTAGAGGCCCCATGAGCGACCGCACGGGAATGCCGGTCCCTGAGGAAGAAGACCGACATCCCCATCATCTACGACGAGCTCGCCACGGACGAAGCCTCGATTTGCAAGATGATTGCGGACGACGCTGTGGAGGGGACCTGCTTCAACTTCTCAAGAACGGTGGCCTGACGCGAGGACGTCGCCAGCGAGACATCTGCCTTGCGGCGGGATATACTTTTAGCGTCCAGGAGACGACGGGCTCGAACATTGCGTTCGCTGCGATTGTTCACCTGGCGCAGACTGTGCCGGAATGGAACTTGAGGTGCACCTTGGGTTCTACGGGCATGGCCACGGTCGAGACTGCAAATGGATATTTCCAGACGGTCGATGGCCGTATTACGGCGCTGAGCGCGCCTGGTCTTGGTATCACGCCGCGAATGGAGAGGCCTTGGGTTAGCTGGTTGCGAGCTACTCTTAGACTCACAAATTGCGCGCAATTCCATAAGAGCTATGATAAACATGCTGAAATCAACACTGCACACTTATTTCAGCAATGTTGATTATGTGTTTAGCTGAGTAGTAATCATGCCATCGTATTCCTGTTCAGAGGCCAGCCCTCAGAAAGTCGTGCTAGGATGATGTTGACCCAATAGAGCCACATTTGCGCGCCGAGATCGTGCGATAAGCGCGGGGTAGTTCAGCCGTTGATGCGGAGGTTCGACTCAACTGCTGACGATTCTTTGTCGGAGTAAATACCAATGGGTCTCCACGATCCAGGCGGCGACTTAAACCTGATCTGGAAATGAAAATGAGAACACTTCCTTATCAACTCCCGCGGTGCCATATTTCCGGAACCGTTCTTCGTCAACAAGTCTTGCGGAACATGACCATGCTGTGAGTCGTTGAGCTGGACTGATTCACAGGAGTCGGGGCTTTTGAGAGATGGTTTCAAATCAAATTTTCGTCACCTGTCATGCCCAACTTCATGAGAGAAAAGCCGCATATTTTGAACCAAATAGGCAAACTCGTTGGATTCGGCGGCCTTTGGCACTTGAGGAGTTCCTGTTGTCAAAGCCCGCCGATCCGCGCCCTTTGAACCCGCGAATTCGCCATTCAGATGAGGCTCAGACGTAGTTCTTCTCTAAATAAGGTTATAGGTGTTCAAAAACGGACGTCATAACATCAAGATTGTTGCTTGAGACTGACGCTGCTTGCTTCCCGTTCTGGCAGCAATACCTAATGAGGAATCCCGCCCTATTCAGGGCCCGTGGCCAAAGAGTTGGGTGCCCCGCATGTTAGCTGCAGGGTACTGTTAGACTGCATCTTGAGCTCGACGTCACTCACTCCCGATCCCTGTCATCCAGATTGCCTCTGTCAGTCATGTAAAGGGCGTATTGGCTCTAATACTAGATAGCCGATTTGTATATAAGTCATGGCTCAAGCCTGTCCTAGCAAAAGGTAGCTTCAACGATTCAAAACAACAACCGGTTCAAAACATCGTTGGAACCCCGACACCATCCCAATCCTTGTGACACACTCCGGTCTCTCGCCAACTCTCTGACATACACCAACCAACACCATGACCGCAAATCTCCCAACCCACCGTCGCGCCTGGCGCCGCACAGAAGACTACACCCCCGGCACGCCCAAAGTAAACCTCGTCACAGAACCTCTCCCCCTACCTCTGGCACCGACCCAAGTCCTGATCAAAGTCCACGCCGTCGCCCTCAACTACCGCGACGCCAACATCGCCAACGGCGGCAACCCGTGGCCCGTGATCCCCCACGGCGTCCTAGGTAACGATGCCGCGGGTGAGATCCTCGCTGTCGGGGACAAGGTCAAGTTCCTCCGTACCGGGGACCGCGTGAGCCCCGTCACAGACACCGAGTTCGTGACCGGCCGCGAGCCAGGGCGCTCGTGGCTTGCTGCGAACGAGGTGGTGTTCTCGCGGACCACCTTGTGTTTGAGGAGCATCTCATCGCCAAGATCCCGGAACACCTCGACTGGATCAACTGTGCCATTCTCCCGTGCGCTGGGACGACTGCATGGTCTGCCATTAAGGGGCTTACAATTGGCCAGAGCGTTTTCATTCAAGGTACGGCCAAACAACTTGACCCATGCACTTCAACTTGGATAGGAGCTCATTCCTTCTAGGAACGGGTGGCGTTGCCATGTTTGCACTTAAGTTGGCTCAGGCCGCGGGTCTCAAGATCATCCTCAGCTCGTCGAGTGGTGAGAAGATCAAGAATATCCAGGAATCTTTCCCATCTTCGCCCATCTATGGTGTCAACTACAAGAAGACGCCCAACTGGGAAGAAGAGGTGCTCAAGCTTACCAATGGAGTCGGAGTGGACTTGACCATCGACAACGGAGGCTCTACCTCGCTCGTTAAGAGCGTCTTATGTACACGACGTGGTGGCACCGTCAGCCAGGTCGGGTACTTGGGCGGTCAAGATCCGTATCAGTTGAAGGAGTTTGTCTCGAGTATTATTGACCGAAGGACAAACGTGAGGTAAGATTGTCGGCGAGAAAAAGAGTCAGACGTGACAGCTAATACGTAACAGAGGCATCAATGCCGGATCAAGGCTCGACATGGAAGACATGAATGCAGCAATCTCAGCGACGGGCCTGAAGTTTGATGACATCATTGACACTGTTTATGATTTCGAGCAAGCCGAGGAGGCGCTTCAGTATATCTGGGAAGGCAAGCAGGTCGGGAAGTTGGTACTGAAGCTCTAGAGCCACACGGAGAGCAACCTACTATAAAGCCGCATCCAGAAAGTAACGCAATAACGAAAGTACGACAGATAATCATTTCTTCGTGATTAAATGGTAACTTCAAGCCGGGGCAGGGCTATGAGCAGGGTCCATTGTGCTTTCCCTAGTGAGTGGTAGTTGCCCACTTGTATAGGCCAGTCCAGGCTCTTGTCAAGCCAGGTCTGGCCCATCAAGGTTCTCTGCATCTCGAACTACAAAATGAGAATTCCCCCCTAAATCTGGGTCATGTACTTGTTCTTGTCCAGGTTCTCCAGATGGATCAACCCATTGGGAGGCTGGCATTTGTCAGTCTCTTCTCTGATTGATGAAATCTGTCAAACTTACCGGTACGTATTGCCTCAACTTGACGCCCGCTTGGCGGAAGACTGCCGCTGTCTGATCATCCATGCTGTATCCCTGAGCATACACAACTTCGTCGATGCCGACCTGGCAGATCTTGATACTACAGGTCAAGCATGGGCAAGTGTCGCAGTAGAGCACGGCGCCCTCACGGATACGCTCCCGGCCGGCCTCAAGCAGCGCGTTTTCCTCGGCGTGGATGCATAAGCACGTGGCCAGTCCAACTCCGGAGGAGTTGCCGGAGTTACAACGCGAGCATCCACCATCAGAACAGTTTTGGATTCCGCGGGGGGTGCCGTTGTACCCGGTGGAGGTGACACGCTTCTCGCGGCCGACCAGGACTGCACCGACGCGGCGCTTCATGCAGTTGGAACGTAGCGAGGCGAGGGTCGCAAGAGACATGAAGTAAGCGTCCCAGCTGGGGCGCAGGCGCACAGGGTCCGCGAGGTTCAGCTTGCCAAGGGTGGCGTAGAGGTGGGCGAGCGAGGTCGAAGTGTTGAGAAGACGGACAGTCGCACGGGAGATGAGGGGCTGGAGGCCATCGTAAGGGTCGTAGAGATGAGTGTCAGAAGCCAGGGCGAAGGACTCGAGGGTGCAGTGAGGGTTGTGCAGAGCGCGGAAGCGGGCGTGGCGCACAGTCAGGGGCGCATCGACGGAGATGAGCATGAAGAAGGGGCGGCGGGCGAGCTGGTCGAGAATGGCCTCGTTATGGACGTCGGTCATGACGAAGCGGTATTGCCATCGGGTTGTGACGTACTCCAGGAGGGAATCGGCGGAGGAGAAGCTCAGCTCGGCAGAGCTGGAGCCCCACTGGAGGGAGTTGCCGTTGACGGACGGGGCGCGCAGTGGATCCCGGATGGGAATGCCATTCACCGTGTTGATCGTGAGGGCATTCTCGTGATTAGGTTGAGGACATTCGTTCTTCCAGTGGCCTCTTTGCCTGCAATTATAGCAAATGGCATCCTTGTTCTTGTTCTTCTTCTTCTTGTTCTTCTTGGCGTGTTCGTCGGGGTCAGTGATGGATGGAGCAATTTCGGCGTCCATCATTGGTTCCGGGTCAGGGGACATGCCGAAAATGGGAGCTCGAGATTCAGTGTAGGCCGGCGTCTCAGTACGCGGGGTTCCATTGCGAGGAGTCCCGTTTCGGGGAGTCTCATCACGAAGGGGTGGCTCAAAAATCGGCGCATCAGGGCGGAATTCATATGAAGGCGTCTCGTACCGCGCAGGCGTCACGAAACGATCATCGCGAGAGGGCTTCTCTTCACGGAGAGGCTGTTCAGCGGAGGGTGTGTCCAGGCGGAGCAGCTTGAAGCCATGATGATCGACGAGGTATTGAGCCACCGTCTTCTTGCCAGAGCAAATGCCTGTCGTGAAGTGTCAGGGATGAGTTCGGTTTGTGAGCGACGCCCTGCTTGATGCCCAAGTTGAGGCGTCAAAGAGGCTGGTGGTGACTTACCGCCACAGATCCCGATAAGCATCTTGGCTGTATCTTGGGTATGCGAGCTTCCGCCGCGAGAATTAGGTTTATGGGCTGAATATCAACAGCAAGAAACAGGACGGATGCAAAAGGACCGCAAGGAATGTGAGATGTACCTGCGGGCTTTACAGGGCTGCTAGTGCAGGCGCAAGCTCTGCAACAACCCGGCAACAAGTGTCCAATTGGAAAAAATAAAAAAAGAGTCGGGTTCTCATCGCGAACCCAATTCCCCAACGCGTCCCGCTCGCGTAAAGCACTTCGGTTCCCAATGCGTCGGCAGAAACTACCCCGCGCCTCGTTTCGAGCCGACGTTTAGCCGGCGGGACCTGCAGCTCACTGTCACTGTCATTTTGGTGATGGAGGAGGGCATGACACAATAACCCCGTGGCACCGAGCTCCCCCACCTTTGTCCAGCTGGGCAGGTCCGTCGCGGCCTGGCGGGGCGAGCTACCCTTACTCTCCCCTTCCTGAGGTATCCCATCTACCTAGACCCTACCTACCTCACCTTCCATTTGCTCATGTCAGACGTCCCTCCAGAAGCTTCAGGTTTCCCAAGCTGTTCTCGTGACTTATGCAGATGACTCTGATCTCACATTCCTAAGCAGAAAGACTTCCTTCGTACTCTGTACGGACCCGTTCGAACGCCCGACCAGCCTTTCCCGTCGCATCGCGAGCTCTCCCCGTTTGAGCCATTTCGTTCCCAAACAGCTGCTGCTCCCGTTGCTCGTTGCTTCTTTCGCCCAGCCTCACAATTCCGATTGTCATTTACAGCGTCCCCAACTATCGCCAAAGTATTTCGAACGTCGCCTGCATATTCTAGCCTGAGTATCCCGGCCGATATCCTGCCCGGCGCATAGCATACGAGTACTCCTCACAACCTGCCCCATGATGGCAGCGATCCAATACGCGCCGTTCTCCTCCGAGATCGAGCTTCCCTTCTACGCTGCTCTCTTCTCCTCCAAGCTCGAACATGATAAACTCGACGACTCCGCGCGTAGGGTGCTTGGCCAGTACACTCCGCTGCCGGTCGAGCCGGGCCAAAGCTGCAGGATGTCCATCCTCGGCAACGCCCTCACGGCCGATCAGTAAGCCTTTCGTTGGGTTTCTGTGTTGACCAGCTCAGGACTGATGAGGAGAGCAGGCCCAACGATGAGCGCGTCCGCGCCGAGGGCTGGATAAAGAATGTCAACACGATCGAGGACTTCAAGAACACCGACAAGCAGGCCATGCTGAAGCTTGCGGCCCGACACGTAAGCTGAAGGATCAACGCGCAAACAATCCTGGCAACTTGCTAACCTGCCTAGATCTGGGATGCCATCAACGACGGCACAATATACTCCGTCCCATCGCTTCTTTCGTCCTTCACGATTCTCTCATACGCAGACTTAAAGAAGTACCGACTGACATATTGGTTCGCATTTCCCGCGCTGCACTCAGACCCTGTATGGAAGCGAACAGGTCCTGTCGGCCGACTTGATCCGAAGGAGAGCACAGCACTGGTTGATTGCGTAGGCACTTGGGCGGCGAACCGGGACAAGCGGCAAAATGGATTCTTCCTTGCGAAAAAGGTCCGCGGCGCGGACGTCAGTGACCTTGACAAGGACGCTAACAGCGACTTGCATGATCTCAACGATACGTTCGGCTACATCTGGGAGGTCGCGAACCTTGGAGAATTCGAAAACGGCTTTTTCGACGGCGTTGCTGAGGAGGATCGCTATGTCTCTTTCGTTGACCCTTCGACGTACCCCGAGAATCCTTCCTGGCCATTGCGCAATCTCCTCCTGCTCATTCGACAGCGTTTCCGCTTGACAAAGGTGCAGATTCTCTGCTACCGTGACATCAGGGCTAGCAGACATGCTGCACGGAGCATTATCTTGCCTTTGGATATGGAGCCTGTGGAGCGTCTTGCGATCGCTGAGATGCCCAAAGTTACTGGTTGGGAGAGAGATGCTGAAACCAAGCTTCGTGCCCGGGTCGCAAACCTTGGAGAGTATATGGATCCGACCCGACTTGCAGACCAATCTGTGGATCTGAATCTCAAGCTCATGAAGTGGCGCATTGCCCCTAATCTGGATCTGGACGCGATCAAGAACAGCAAATGTCTTCTACTCGGAGCGGGTACACTGGGAAGCTATGTATCGAGGAATCTCATGGGGTGGGGTGTGCGCAAAATCACGTTTGTGGATTATGGCCGCGTATCCTATTCGAACCCTGTACGCCAACCGCTGTTCAGCTTCGCTGACTGCCTCGAAGGCGGTAAGTCGAAGGCTATTCGCGCAGCCGACGCGTTGAAGGAAATCTATCCTGGCATCGAGAGTGAAGGTCACGCTTTGTCTGTTCCGATGCTTGGACACCCATTTACAGACGAGTTGAAGACCAAAGGCGACTTTGAGAAGCTGGCGAGGCTTATTGACGAGCACGATGCCATTTTTCTCCTGATGGACAGCCGCGAATCAAGATGGCTCCCGAGTGTGATCGGAAAGGCGGCAGGCAAGATCGTACTGAATGCTGCCCTCGGCTTCGATTCATTCGTAGTCATGCGACACGGAGCAGAGCCAAAGAACGTTCAAGCAGCAGATAAGGAGCGCGCGACCCTGGGGTGCTACTTCTGCAATGATGTGGTTGCACCCGCGGATGTGAGTATCCATTCCCTGCGGAGAGGAAAAGTCTACTAACTTTGTTCAGTCGCAAAAGGATCAGACACTCGACCAACAATGTACAGTCACCAGGCCAGGTGTTGCGCCCATCGCATCGGCAGCGCTCGTTGAGTTATTCGCAAGCCTTCTTCAACATCCTCTCAAGCATCATGCCGCAGCGCCCCATACGCACGAAGATCCAAAAGATCCAATCGACCATGCACTTGGCTTGGTTCCTCACACCGTTCGTGGCAACGTGCACAACTTCAGCAACAAGGTAATACGAGGCCAGTCCTACCCATGCTGTAGCGCCTGTGGTCCGCCGATCCTAGATGCGTACAGAAAGGATGGGTGGGGTTTCGTCAAGAAGGCCCTGCAGGAGAAGGACTTCGTCGCAGAGTTATCAGGGTTGGCTGAGGTGCAGCGCGAAGCCGAGAAGCGTGCTGCAATCATGGATGAATGGGAAGATGAGGAGGCAGGTGCCGATGAGGGAGACGGGGAGCTTCTGTAAAGGCACACATAGACAGGGGTTACGGCGTTAGATGGGGACATTGTGCTGTTTGGGTCAGTGGTGGTTTTGTTAGATGGGAGTAGGCGTTTGTGAGGAGGTTCCACGAGATATGACGAGAGCTTTAATGCCGTGCAACGATCATTTGCCTGTCTTCGTCTCCGCCACTGTCGATTCTCATCTGTCTATGCCAGAGAACTTTGATACTATTACTCGTATCAATCGTGACTCCTGGATTATCCTCTATGTTTTGCTGAAGACCCATTCGTCAGAATTGAAAAAGTCTGGCGTTGCTATCCACCGGCCCAACATTTTCTCTCAACAGAAGAAGTGCCTTTCGTATGCATCGCAGCGATGATGTGCATCTGGTGCACCTCTGCAGATGACAGGGATCTCCCCCACGGTGGCTAGCCAGCTGGTCTCGGCCCGTGACCGCAGCATGTTTCACGATCGCCCTCCCGTCCCCCGGAACGTACCGTCACTTCACTAACTGCCAGCCCGCCATCGCTGTTCCGCAGTCTGTTAGTAACCGTCTAGCACACCAGCGCGCTATTTTGGGACTTCCCCGGCCACCTCCATGCGCCCTTCCGCTGCGACGCGGGATGGCCAACCAATGTAGATTACCTAAACAGCGCTAAGACAGATGCAGCGTGGTCGTTTCTTTTAGTCAGGTGTGCTGGTCAACTACGGCGCCAACAGAATGACTTGCCAACCGTACACTGATTTGATCCATCACTCAATTTCCCTTCATCCGCCCTTTTCTGCGTGAATTATATCTTCGATTCTAGATCTACCATCGTTCTTTCCACTAAAAATTGCTCATCGCTTAGATGGGGAAGATGTAGAGAGAGCTCGGAATCTTCGGAGTATTGCATCTTCGGAGTAACGCCAGGCGTAAGCGCGACGGAACTGGGACCTGAACGACCGGTTCATCTGCGAGACCACCCGAAAGCCACCTGCTAAGAAACGGCGTCACCACGTGAACACGCCATTGCGCAGGGGAATTCATCTCGAGTCGGCCGCACCGCCGGAAGACCGGTTTAGAGCTCCGAAGATGGCGTTCATGCTGCGCTCCCTCCTCCGGCGCCTGATATCGGATGAGCCGGAGTCGGTCGACAGCTACCTCGGCGTCGTGGTCCCACTCGAAGAGGCGCACCTGCATAGCCATTCTGCGCGCATCGGAAGATGTGAATTCGAGGAGCGACCGAACCAGAATGAAGACGGCGAGGAAGAGGAGGACGGAAAGGACCAGGGCGAGAGCACGGGCATGTTGGAGATGAATGCGGCTGAGTACACTATCGAAGGGCTCAGGAAAGAGGTCAGGAAAGGCCGGAGGGGGCAGTGGACTGAGTACGAATGTGAGCTCTCATATGGTGGACGAAAGAGTGAGGTTTGGGGGGTGAGTGCTGATGAAGGCAGTGAAATCGAAACTCATCAACAAGGCGATTCAGGATATCGGCATGGGACGGTATAACTGGCAACTCTTCATTCTTTGCGGCTTTGGATGGTTCGCAGACAAGTGAGTGTTCCTGTCACAATCGCCTTCATGAGCTTCACTAATGATGAGCGCAGTCTTTGGATGCACGTGAGTTCTCACTGCCGAATCGCACATCGACCCTCTCCAAGCTCCTTCATACTGACCATAACCACAGGGTGTTTCATTAACACTCCCCTCTCTCTCCGCCGAATTCAACGTCTCCGAAAAGACGGTCCGCTACACCACATCCTCCATCTTCTTCGGCCTCTGCTTCGGCTCCTTCATATGGGGCATCGGCTCAGACGTCCTTGGTCGTCGCATCGCCTTCAACATGACCCTCCTCATCACCGGCGTCTTTGGCATCCTCCTGGCCTTCTCTCCTAGCTGGGGCTGGGTCTGTTTCCTGTTCGCCCTGCTCGGCTTCGGCGTCGGCGGGAACCTCCCCGTCGACGGCGCACTGTTCCTCGAGTTCCTGCCGGACGCGTCGTCGTCACTTCTCACACTGCTGTCGGTGTGGTGGCCGGTAGGCCAGCTCTCCTCGTCGCTGGCGGCGTGGTACTTCATCGCCAACTGGCCGGCGGAGCAGGGGTGGCGGAGATTTGTCCTGAC
Source organism: Colletotrichum sansevieriae (assembly GCA_026260285.1). Classification (NCBI taxonomy): domain Eukaryota; kingdom Fungi; phylum Ascomycota; class Sordariomycetes; order Glomerellales; family Glomerellaceae; genus Colletotrichum; species Colletotrichum sansevieriae. The sequence continues at coordinate 45,160 of JAOQIF010000235.1, read as the reverse complement.
GATCGGCCTGATCACGTTCGGCATGTTCGTTGTTCGTTTCTTCGTTTTCCGCCTCTTCGAGTCGCCCAAGTTCCTGCTCTCCAAGAACAGACAGTCCGAAGCCGTGGCCGTAGTTCACGGCATCGCGTACCGCAATGACGCCAAGACCTGGTTGACGGAGGAGATACTCGACGCTGTGGCTGAGGGCGTGGTCGACGAAGACGCTCACGCGCATTCGTCTTCGCGCACGACGTATACCACCAACGTCATCCGCAACAAGCTCAAGTCATTCTCGGGCGACCGCCTCCGCCCTCTCTTCAAAACCCGCACCCTTGGCCTCGCCACGGTCATCGTCTGGTTCGTCTGGGCAACAATCGGCATGGGCTATCCCCTATTCAACGCCTTCCTCCCGCAGTACCTCTCCCACGGCGGAGCGAGGCCCCCGGAGGGCTCTCCGGACGAAGGCGCCACGCCCATCACACCCGACACCTACCGCACCTACGCCATCACCTCGGCCGTTGGCGTGCCCGGGAGTCTACTGGCCGCGTATCTAGTCGACCAAAATTCCCCCTGGCTGGGTCGCCGCGGAACCCTCGCGTCCTCCACGTTCGTCTCCGCGGTGTTCCTCTTCATGTTTGTGAAGTTCGGAACCTCGCCCGCTTCCCAGCTCTTCTTCTCGTGCGTCGAGTCCTTTTCGCAGAACATCATGTACGGAGTGCTCTACGCATTCACGCCCGAGATCTTCCCGGCCCCGGTGAGAGGCGCGGGCACGGGCGTGGCGAGCTTTTTGAATCGCGTCATGGGCCTGATTGCGCCGGTGTTGGCGGCGAATATGCCGGGTGACGGGACCACGACACCGATCTACATGTCCGGCGCCCTGATTCTGGCAGCGTTCGTTGCCATGTGTTTGATCCCGATCGAGACGAGGGGCCGGCAGAGGCTTTGATAGTTTTTTTTATTTTTTTCTTTCTTTGAGATGTGTTCATTAGAAGTATCATTTTTGCGGGATTGTTCTTCGATATAGAAGCGATGCCGTATCATGCGCTCCGAAGCAGCGCTACTGTAAGAAGTACCAGAAAATGGAGCTTGGTTCCTTTTGGGTTTCGCCGTCTTAGACCGCTTTGGTGGTTCCTCTTTTCCGGTCTACATCAAGACCTTGACAAACGCGCCTCCCAACCCCCTCTCCACAAGCCAGCCCTCGACCGCCTTCATATCTCCGCGGTTAGCCCTCTGCCCACGTCTCTCGCCCACGGAGTCGGTGATCTCCTGCATGTCCTCGAACACCCTCTCGACGCCCACCTCCCGATGCCGCTCGCTGACCTTCTTGTGATGCGCGGGGATGTCGCCCCAGCTCTCCGTCTTGATGAACTTCATGTAGTCGTCGATGCTCTGCGACAGACCCTCGACGCACAACAGGCCCGGCTTTCCGGCGTAGAGGAAGCCCGTGAGCTGGTACAGCGGCGCGTTGATGATGAAGTCGTCGCGTTTGGACCGCGTCGAGATGGAGGGGAAGTAGAACCACACGCGAACCAGGGGACCGACGACGACGAATGTGGATTTTGAGGGGGAGGTGGTGGCGGGGGTGTTTTCCTCGGCCGCCGAGGATAGGAACTTGGATGCCGCGTCGGTGATGGTCTCTATCGTGCCGAAGAGGTCCTCGTTTTCGGGGATCTGGGAGTTGAGCTGTGCCGTCGAGGCGCGGCTCATCCACTGAGGTTGCTGTATTCTGACTTTGATGTGTGGAGGGTCTTCTGGGGCGTCGGCCCCTGTGTATGAGAAGGGTACTGAGATGTCCAGGTGGAGGACCTTGTCTCCGTGTTCCGGGATGGACAACTTGAAGAGTATCGTCACGATCGCACGTCCCCTGCAGCTTTTTACGGCTTCGAAACTGCCGCCATTTTCGACGTTCTTTCTCATGTCCTCTAAGAACTTGGAAGAGTCGTTCTCAAAGGTCACCGTATCTGGGTACATGGCCATCAAGAGGTCGATTTGGCCGATTTGGTGTTCGATGAGATCGACTGGGAGCAGGTGCCATGATGACGGTTCTGCGGACATGGCTGACTGAGATTCTTGAACTTCTTAAAACCGGAGTCCGAAAGTTGGATCGACAGTCGGATTGGATCTGTATTTTGAGTCCGATCCCGGGGGCAACTGGCGATGACTGCCTGGAGGGGAAATAATTGTGGATGACGGGTTTTTGGCACGCAAGCCACATGTCAAGCCCCAGCGCCACAGATCGAGCTCCGGCATGATGGTGAAGCGCCGAGATACATTTGGATAAACATAAATATTTCTACAAAACAAAAATTAGATTTGGTTGTGGAAGGGAAAAGACTACCTTAGTTGCTCACCAGCAGAACAAGGTATAGAATAAGCGACAGTACTAAAGGTGGAGGTCCTACGATGTGGCCAAATAAAGAAGAAAACAGATAAAGAAAAAACCATGAGCTGCCCGGGGAATTATGTAAGGTCACCGAACTCGAACCCTCGAGGTTTGCCAATCGCAGGCATACAATTCCCCCCTTAGACCATCTTCACCGCAGGCCGTGCTCATTGTTGGAGGTTTCGGGAGGGCGGGCGGCCTATGAGGGCTAGCACGCGTGGGTGATGGCTGTATGCCAAATGCTGTTTGGTATTCGTGTGAATAATCTAACGGCACAAAGTCTAGGTAGTCTTTCCCTTCCCTTATCTATTGCCCCTTGCGCCAGTCGGCGCATCAACTCTCCTCTTCCGGAACGACTTGCCCATCGCGTCTCTGACGATCGGATCGGCGCGAATGGTGTTCTGAATGAGCCAATCCTTGACCTTGGACTTGACGCTGCTTAAAGCCTCCTTATCGCCCGCAAACGGCGTCATCTCCATGTCCAGCAACCGGCTCGTCTCCCCATCTAGCCCGCGCACAAGCATCTCGAGCCGCTGAAGCCCCTCGTCGACAGCAGCCGCCGAACCCTCGGCCGCACGTTGCGCCGCCTGACCTTCGGGGTTAAGAAGGGGCCCGATTTGACTCAGAGCAATGTACCATGTCACTGCAGCCTGGCGCGCGAGCGACACAAGCTGGAACTGCAGGTACGGAGGACGGCGCAAGATCGTGCTCAGGGTCGTGTTCGCCATGGCGAGGTACGGAGGCATCTCGGGGCGCGTGACGACAATCAGCTCGGCGACGAAGAACGTGAGGAGAATCACCCAGCGCCAGTATCGGCCCCAGTCCAGGTATCCCAGCAGGCCCAGTCCGTAAGTCGCGGCGGCGGCGATGCCGTAGTGCGGGATCGTGCCCTGGAACACGCCGCGCGAGACATAGTCGTAAATGGTCTTGCAGTTCTGCCACGAGCCAACCACGGGTCCGAAGCGGTCGTATGCGAAGCGGCGGTTGGGGTCGGAGAGCGTCTCGGAGGCAGTCTTGAGATGCATGAAGCGTGCCGCGGCAGCTCCCGAGTCGCCGGTCTGCTTGTCGGGGTGGTAGACGGCGGCGAGACGGCGGAAGCGAGACTTGATGATGCGGACGGGGGCAGACGCGGCAACGTCGAGATCCGTGTAGAACGTTCCCTCGAGGCGAAGGTTGCGGTCTGCTTCGATCAGGGTGTAGAGGAGGTAGAGGGAGACTACGAGGATGTAGATGCGTCGGCGATGGAGGGCGAACTTTGCGGTGCCGGGCTGCGGCTTAGGGTCGCCGGCGCGAATCGCGAGGCCATAGTAGATGGACTGGAGCCAAGAGGTCGCCAGCTACGAGGAACGTTAGGTGCCAGGACAAAGAGGTTGGAGGGGAGGAGGGGAAAAGGCGTCGCGTACGTTGGGCAAAAAAGCCCAGCCTATGAGGGAGAGCGCGTTGGACATGTTGGCTTTCTTCACATTACTAGAGTGAGATTAGGCAGCAGTCGGCGCAGATGTGGTGGTGAAATGAAGCTGGACAGGATGTTAATTAACGCAGGAACTTGAGGACTTGCTGGCCGTTTTGACGCAAGCATTGAAAGCTGACCTCATCCCTTCCACCTAACTAACAGGCAGGTTCGGGGGGCTCACTGACCTTGATCCCGTCCCATCTTTTGACAAATCAGAGCTAAGATTTGGTGCTCCATTTAGTGGAGATCCCGCATTCTACTATGCCTCTTTTAGACAAGCGTTTTAGCGTTCGAACGCGCTTTTTGGCTTGTATGGACAGGCGAAACAGTTGGCTCATCACTTACTTCAATTTTAGAACGAGACTTTGGCCAGGACAGCTTCAAACTACGAAGCTATCCATCTCGGCTGAAGCATATAGGAATATGATGCCTTACCCACGAGCGCTGACTCGGCGCCGGGTGGATGAGAAGCTGCTAGACTACTCGTCGCTGTAGTTCACCCAACAAGGCATGCGCTCTGCACATATTCACGCCAAAGAATCATGTTCTAATAGTTCATCTATATATATATTCAATGTCCAGGCGCCAATCTGACGAAGGACTTTTATCAGGGCTAACATAAAGGAGTGCGGCTATTGACGATAATCCACGGCATGCATGCTCGTAGTGTAGTCTCAGGATCAATCAGCGGCTTTACATGCGGAAATACCGCTGTTTCGGATGGCTCCAGATGACACGACACTCAGGTGACTGAATCGCGAGGTGGTGGTCGATGTCGAACTTGGCCTGCGTAGAACCTAAGATGCTCCTTGACGTAGGAAATAAGTGGTCAACACCAAATATCCTCTCCAGCGGCTCCTAGGACTTAGGTCGGCACTGTGCGGGCTTTTCACAGGACGCGTAGTCCGTCTGTTATCTTCGCGCCAAGAGGATTATTGAAGCTGAAGAGTCGTACGGCGTACAGTCGGCCAGCATGGCCGCTCTATGCAGTTTCTCGTGCAATGAATGCCAAACATTGCCACCTGCATTCCCCACTTCGGTTCGGCTTCCCTCTGGTCGCTGCTGAGAGCCATGAGTAGTATTGCTTCGTGGACCTCGGAAACGACGCTTACTCGTCCAACAGTTTTTCACCCAACGAGAAACACCGATGGAGTACGCAGGAAGAGACCTAGAAGCTGCGGATAAATGAGAGGAGAATAGGGCATAGGGGGTTCGCCTCACTAGAAATACATACTCAGTTCTCAGCAGCATAATTAGACTGGCAGATGTGTAAGGTAACCTGTACTCACCAAAACTTCAAGAATCATCTTGTGCGACCGTTCTTCTTCGACGACGTTGAACGCACAGCATTCCTCACCAAAAACCCTCTTTACAAAACAAATTCCTCGACAATTAAAAACTGTCATGAGCAACGCAAGCCTCGAGTTGCTCCAGCATAGATACGGTCATCGCCGCTGAATCATTAGGTCTCGGCATGTGCTACGTCGGCGGCGCTCGGAACAACAACCGTCAAGTTTCAACTCACGGAACTGTTATGGCTACACTTCGCGTTACTATATTGTTTGGGATAACTGTTGGGAATCCGACTCTAGACTATCAGAACGTTATCAAGCCTAGATTGCCGGCAGGCGAAGTTCTTCGCCGAGGGGTTCGGAATGACGATTATGAGGAAAACCAAGTTTCATATGACTCCTTGGGACCGTTCCGCCCAGCAAATGCATGCAACAGGATTCGACGGAGTTGTTGTTTTCCGTCGCATGTTTTTTCACGTCAAGATACATTCAATCACGATGTGCTTGACTCCACTAGCATTCGTCGGTGTCCACATCCTATGACATACATCTGATTGTAGGGGATGTTCGATATCGACCAAAGTCTAGGGCCTGGGGATTTGCGCAGTGGGTTCAAATGGAGCTGGTAGAGCCACCAGCCTAGACCGTTTGCCGATAACTAAAGTCGGTGTGTCAGGGTGGGTGACATCGACGCTACGCTTCGGTTTGTAGGACGAAGTCGAGCTCACAGTTGACAGCAAGGGAGCACAATAAACTCCCACCAGCGACGATGATTCTGCTTTGTGAGTAACTGTCTCACTTGGAGGTTCGTCACTTGTGATCGAATGACGACCCAGTTTGACAAACATGTTAATTAGCACGACGCAGAGTGGCCTATTGGACCGGTATTTGAACAATTTAACAATACGGTACTTTTTGCTTTCGGTGAAAACAATGGCGGAATTCATAAACTCAGCGTCGATCATGGATTAGTATGCGTGCATCCGGTTCGTCCACATTCTACATCATTGAAAAGAAATATGAAATGACGACGCGTGATGTGATGAGATGGTCTTCGTGACTACGTCCCGAAAAGGCGGTTCTACTTCGTCTGATTATATGTTGCAACAGACCTGAGCCACGCACCGCAGTTTGTGGCGATTCTCGTATTACTGATATTCCAGGTAGCCAGCATAGATGGGATGGCTGGCACAATCGCGAGCTACGAGGCTGAGCCTTTGCCGTTTTTAAAGTGTGCGTGCCTGGCTATGCTTTAAAGGTCGGCTAGGGCTGTGACGGCTTGCGAACACGACCAAATAAGCCGAGGGACGGTAACCTTAAATGGGAATGCCACACACCGTTGGGCGGCATGATGTCTCCGACTCACGAGATTTCGGTGCTTTCTCAAGCTAGAGATTCAGATGAGATGAATTTTCCGCGGCACGGCCAAGCGCCCTAGAAACTCTCGGGCCTCTGCGGACGTCTCGGGAGCACTGAGACCCTGTTCTTGCCCACAAAGTCCGTCATCACCAGCCTTCCACCGGTTGATTAGAATCCAGAATTGTTGCACAAAGGGTGGTGGTGGAGCTGTGATGGGTAAGGATCGTAGTGATTCTTTACACAAGAGATGGTGGCAGTGGAGAGTGACTGCACGATCGAATTCCCCTAAGCCGATCTCGGGGGCAGATGCAAATCATGTCGAAACTCCGATGGCCTCCAACATCTGGAATTTGATTTCAGTAGATAAGTAACACTAGAGTTTCGAACCAGCAGACATTTTCTTGTGGTGCGGGCTTTTGAAGAATGCTTTCGACAGCTCTATCGCAAAGCCTCAGAAAGAATCTAACGGTTGAATCTAGAAGCCAGGAAGGCCGTTAGTATGAGAAGACCGAATATGATCGCGCAAACAGAATCCGAAAAAGACTTGCAGCTTCTGTTCTTGGCTTCGAGCCAATGCGGTGAGTGGTGTTCAGACGACTCTCTGACCTAACGGCCACATGCCAGACTGCATTGCCTATTCCGGACATTGTACCGAGGGACAGCCATTTGTAGCCCCAATCATGATGTCAGATGGGAGCAAATGGAGAAAATGCCCCGGGTCATAAGCTTCGTCGCGGTTATATCATCTGAACATCCAAACTCACTCTCTCGTGACCCTTGATATGGCGTAGTCTTCATGAAGGATGCCAGCCGATGGGTCTGCCAAGCAAATAGATTTCGTAATGATGGAAAGGCCTTGATAACTTCGGACGGTCGAAGTCTGGACACGGCGGCATGTCATAGTACCCTACCCGCCGGCCAAGCGACGTCAGCCGCCCGCCGGTCTGTTGAGGACTCTTTGGAAAGAAGCTTTGAAGTATTCCCGGCGTTCTGGATAGGGTAAGCACATCATGCCTGTCTCCAGTAATCTTACTGGCTGGAAGCATCGAACCATGACTGCATGCAACCCGGACTGGGGCGCAGGGTAGGAGATGCGAAATCAACCTCTGTAGAAACTTGCCGATTTGACTAGGGTTCCTGAATGACATAGGCACTGACGACGTGAACGGGCATGAAGAGTGAAGACAATGAAGGGTATAAAAGCCCGTTGAGTTCCACGATCAAGAATTACAGCCTACTTCACATCACACCGTCACACAACCAATAATCCATTTCTTGAATCGGAACAATGAAGACCACCAACGCAGCTGTCCTAGCTCTTTCTTTCTCCTGGACCTCTGTCCACGGACTGCCTGTATCCAATCCAGAGGCGAGCATTCGTGATATCGTCAGCAACAATCAAACAGTTGAAGCCGCAGACATGGAGACGCAGAACCTAAACAAATTTCTCGGTGACAAGCCCAACTCGATGAGCAATTCCAACCCGGAGCCAAAGAGCCAGATTTACCCGAAGCGATCCGAGAAAGACGCACCATACTCGATGTCTGAAAAAGAACTTCGGAGCAAGATCTATTTCCCTAAAACATTTTCGGCTTCGTCCGGCAAGCAGCCCGTGATTCTCATTCCGGGAACGGCCGCTATGGCCGGATCAACGTTCCGGGCCAATTTGGGCCCTCTGCTCGCCAAGTCCGACTTTGCTGACCCTCTCTGGGTCAACATCCCGGACGCGTCCCTGGGCGACGCTCAGGAGAACTCCGAGTACGTGGCCTATGCCATGAACTACGTCGAGAGTATGACCGGAAAGAAGGCTGCGGTCGCCGCTTGGAGCCAAGGGAATCTGAACGTGCAATGGGCCATGAAATACTGGCCTAGCACTAGAGAAACCGTGACCGACTTTGTATCCTTCTCTCCCGACTTTCACGGAACCACTGAGGCATTCTTAGCCTGCGATACGGCAGCAAAGGCTATCGGGTGTACACCCGCGGTTTATCAGCAAAAGTACGATTCTGAGTTTGTACGAACGCTTCGCGCGGACGGCGGGGATAGTGCATACGGTACGTTTTTGATTCTCAGATCAATTCCCCGACGGTTCTTGCTAATACGGTGTTCGCAGTCCCCACCACATCCATCTTCAGTGCTACTGATGAAGTCGTTCAACCTCAATCGGGGCCCAAGGCCTCCGCTATCATAAAGGAAGCCAACGGTGTTGAAGTCACCAATGTCGAGGTCCAGAAGGCTTGCCCCGGAACTGTGGCCGGCAAGAAAGTCACCCACGAAGGCATGCTGTACAACTCCCTGGCGTTCGCCCTCATGAAGGATGCCTTGACGAACAAGGGCCCCGCCAAGCTTGACAGAATTGACAAGAGCGTGTGCAAAGACCCTGCTGCCGGCAAGATGGACAAGGCTGAAATCAAAGCCACGGAGGCAGTTCTTGACGTGGCGGCAAAGAACGTCTTGATGTACAAGGATAAGGTCAAGCGTGAGCCCAAGATCAAGTCTTACGCCAAGTAAGCGTCGACAGGTTTTCGAGTCAGAGCTGGAGCACAGTACAGCGCTTGTGTGGATACGGAATGGTGTGTAGACTTTTAACAGCGATTAGCGAGCGAGTCCAGCGATTTTCATTTTTCCAAAGCAAATGTACAACAGACAGACTATGATATTGTTACAAACTCATTGCGCAAGAATGGATTTAAGGGGCTCCAAAATATGAGCAAGTGACCCAGATGCAAGTGCGTGCGAGTTAGTTGAGCAATGGTCAGGTAGGTCCGTTGATCACGCGAAAGACGTCGTCAAGGTGGCTTAATTATCTCTTCACAGGCATATCCGATGGAACTTCGTGCCGGTTGAACGTTTTCGGATGTATTCATTGCCGACATAAGAGAAGATCGAGTAAGACGATTACAGTCGATCTATAACTTATAGGCAGGTATACAATTTTGATTGATCAGCTTTCATGACTGCACATGAATTCTGGACTGTCTGTGTAGCCCATGTTGAGGTGACTCTTCATAACCGTTATATATACCTTGGAATAGTTTGGGCTCTGTTTTTGGAGCTATCCGTGATCGGGTGATGCTTTTGGAGCCAGTTGACGATCTTTGGAGCACACCACTTGAGGCTCGGGACCCAATTTTCCAGTGCTATTGTAATAACGTTCATATTATCACGTCGCTCGGAATGCAGCACTAATCTAAGCTGTCCTGGACCAGCCAGTTGAGAAATGGCCCATCTTATGAATATGTTGGAATATCCACTTTCGAAAGTCGTCAGTATAGTTGTATCTAAGTAGCCATTTCTTGGGATGACGTGCACATCGCAACGTCTATCAGGGGCAATCATGACTCACGCAATACCCACTATGTCATCCAAGCTAAGGGATTGTGGTCATTGCGGGCATTGTGGATGGGAACAGTTGGACGGCGCTATGGAGTCGCCTCTTCGTGGTTCAGAATAACACGGTTTCTTCATAGTAGATTTTGTCTTTGGTCAGAGCTTGAACCCGTGAGATGTACCCTTGACCTAAAGGTAGAAGCATGGCGTTTCTGGGTACACGCAAAGCCTGGTGTTCCTGTGCGATTCTCTGAAAATTCCCTCTAAAACAACCGCCGTGCTGGTAGCTTAGGAGAGTAACAGGCATAATTCTACTGAACAGGTAGCGTCTAAGTCCTTCTACATAGATCCAGTGAGCAAACCCGCCAGCACAGGCGTCCACGATGGACTGTAATCAATGGCAGATGAAAGAATGGTACCTCCTGAACAATCTCCCGTGGAGAGGGCGGCGTCTAGTGTGACAGGGCTGTCCTTGCTGTCACATTGTCCAGGACTTAGAGGGGATCAATGGGGAAATGGCCGTGTGAGGGCTGTTTCTTAACTTGTGGACTCGGGTCCTGGAGGAATTGCTTGGAAGTTCGTACGTCTAAAGAGAGAAGAGGCGCCTGACTTTGCAGCGTTGCGGTCTCGTGCAGTAAGTGTAGGCCAGGAACAAGAAACCGAATGCAACGGTACCTTGCCCTACGACGGAGCCCCAAAGTCTTGGTGAGTGTCGAACGTTGCAAACTCGCAGGGAGCAAGTGCGAAGCTCTCAAACTCCCCCACCCTCCCGTACCTACCTTACCTTACTGTGAAGTAGATTCAGAAAAAGAACATTGTGTGGCGGCAGATCAAGTACATTGGACATGTACCGATCCATATGCGACGTGCTAACGGCACGTGACTGATCTGTCCTCAGGGGGAGCCTCCACATAGACGTTACCGGTCGTTGGAACTGAGGCTATTTCCCTCACAAACCCCTGTTTCCTCTCTTTCTCACATCAACTCATCTCAAGTCCTCGACCCGTGACGGACAAAGCTCGCCTCAACGAACGTCTTCCCCAGCTTGGGAATCTCCAGCGGATTTTCTGCCTCAGTGTCAACTAGACATTGATACGGCGCACTCGCCATCACCATAGGGTACGGCTGCTAGCGGTCGCTGAACAGATCATCCTTCCTCGACGCCCCTTGACCGCCACTGAGATCATCCCGATTTTGCCAAGGACGCGATCAAGCCAAATTTTGGGGCCCACGGCCAAGGCCTGAACTTGGGATGGCGTCAAGTCATCCTAAGATGACAGTCTAGCGTGTTTTGGCATCATGGGGTTCAGCTGCTGGTGCAACTGCCCGTCAACATGGCCCCCGGTGTTCTTTTCTTTTCTCCCAATTATCCCGTCAGTTCCTGACAGCTGCGAATCAGAGTTCGAACGACCGCGGGGACCTCTCGTCTAATGACCCCGGTTTGCAGGTTTATTTTGTTTGCCTATGGGACGGACATGCAGGGCCCAAGACGGCGGTGCACCCCCTCCTGTCATGGGTCGTGTCGTCGGGGAGTAGAAAGGAGGCTCCACAGACGACATCGACGCTCGACGGTATTGAGAGACCCTTTTAGGATGCCATCGAACCCGCTGGCATGAAGGCTCCATCTCGTTCCGTATTCCTAAACCGACTCTCTCTCTCTTCTGTGTGTGGATTTATTCGGCTAGAGGCCATTCTCATTCTTTGCCCAGGCGGTGTTAATCCCTCTGGCCCTGGCGGCCATTCCGACCACTATTCTTGATAAGCGCTCCACCTTATTCACTGTTTAGCTTCTCATCGCCGACACAGTCCGTCACATATTCAACATGACTTTTTCAGAGAGATCTTGCCCAGTCTCGGGCTCCATGCGAGGCAGAGGAAGATGTCCAGCTGGAGCTGCCGCTTCCGGCAGACGAAGCAGATCCAGCAGCCGTATCGGACCCCGTGGATGTTCATTCTCTAGCTTTTCTCAACCAGGAGACATTCATGCGGCGTTTGATGTAATTCAATTTCAAGTTTATAATCATTGAAGTCCTACCACCAACAGCCCCAGATCCCCAGTGGCGTTGATGCTGAGGAGTGGCTCCGCATGAGGTTAGTAAGCGTATGGAGACTCTACCAAACTCGACACTAACAACACAATCACAGGGAACGGAAGTCTATAAACAAGTTCTATACGCCAGCTACCCCTCAGTACAAGAGATCGATGCAGTAGAGGACCAACAACAGATGGACGCCATGAACGTCAATGAACAAGACCTACTTACCGTTGCCCTCGGCACACCAGCGCGTCAAGTCATTTTGAGGGCTGAAGAGATTGGGGCCTCGACAGGTTGAAAAGACGTCTACCTCAGCACAGAACACGGTTTCTGCCCACCAGACTATGAAGAGGCCGCTGGTGCTTTGGCTAGGTCACCAGGTCGCGTATGGTCTGACCTCGCCGAAAGTATGCCGGGATGCGTGTCTCGCGGCCGCGTAAGGGAATCAATTGCGGCAACACCCGTCATCGAAGGCACTGAAGATGTCATTCCCGACCAAGCCCTCTGGGCTGCGCTTGTGGCTCTTGGGGTGCTGTGCTCCATCTACCGCTTCGAGCAAAAGTACGGCGGTCACGACGGTGTGAATGCCACATCAAATCCGTCTAAACTGAGGTTGAACTGCAAGATGGGTGACTACCTGGGAGAGGAGTTGGTCGGCATCCCTCGTAGCATCGCTTCGCCTTACTTCCAGGTATCTCGTCTCCTGGGGCGAACACTCCCCCATGGATCTCATCTTCGTCGATCAGTCATCATACAACCTAAAGGTCAAGGACGTCACATCAAGTTATCCTTACGTCGCTCGCTTCGACAATATCGAACTCAGATGGCCCATGTTCAGTGAGCGCGCTGAGGTAGCGTTTTTAAAGAGAGTTGCAGAGACATCTGGTAAGTTTATATGCACCTCTCTGCATACGGAACAGAGTAGCTCATGGAACCTACAGCTTCTGTCCAACATGACCCCGACGCCATTGCCGCTTGCTAGGAGCATGTAATGAACCGCAACAACGGGGGCCTTCTCCATGAGATGATTCGCCTAAAGGAGATACTCGAACATATACCGGGCACGTTTCACTCAATCTCCACTGCGTTCCTGTTCAGTAATGGTTTCGCTGGGCCAAATTGTCTGCCCCTCTTTCGAAGCGATGCCCCGCCTCCTCGGTATCGCAGTCCCTCCATACCTTGTGATGGGTGCGTTTTTGGGCAGAAAGAAGTAAGTAAAAGCAATCACAAACTGAGCTCATGTCATTGATCAATCAACTCAGATACACCTCCTTCCTTGGCGCCGAGGGTCTTCACCTTCGCGCCTGGCTTCCCTCCAATCTACGCGCCTTCATCGCCGCCATCGAGTACCACTGCCGAATTCCCGAGTATGTCCAGCAATCAGGTGACCCCAGATTGACGGGTGTCCTCGACGGCATTGTGGAAGCCTACACCGGCGAGCGCGACTTCATGGGCGTCCACCGCTACAAGGTATTCGGCATCCTCGAAGTCGCGGCCGAGGCCGGACGCACCGAGACCAACGGCGCATCCGGCGCCGCCGACGGAGTACGACCATGGGAGGAAACTCATCGCCAATTTTCCAAGGCCATGAAAGAGCGTCTTAGGCCCTATCGTGGCGCCCTGCCCGTCGAGCCACATCAAATGAGAGGCACGTTCGAGCAACGCCGCTATGTGAGCAGGGTGTTGGACAGGTCTTCCGTGGATTCTGATTCCACGCGCTCAATCGGCATGGTGACGCTTGATATTCGGGAAACTGGTATCCCCTGGCCTCTGGAAATCGTTTGGCAGTAATGCCTCTGAACAGCTGGGAAGACTGCGCCAAAGTCATCGCCGCCCTTGGCCTCGATCAGCACGTCGACGCCCACGTGGAAGTTTCCGGAACCTGGGCTCGCTTCGAGATGCACCTTGGCTCTGTGAGGAGGACTGCGACCCCAAAGCTGCCCGTTAGCGATATCCTCCGACGCGGACACCTTGCGCTCATCACGAAGAAAATGGCGCTCAGGATCTACGGGATGCTCCATGCATCCTCGAACACCGTCTGGTAGGTTATCAGCACTGATGAATGGCCTGTGAGAGGTTTCTTGGGTGACTTGTTGCAAGACGCCGCCATGGACACGCCGCCCCAAATTTGGGCCCGAGTCTTCAACCTCGATAACCTGGCTTGGTTGGCCGATCTCATTCCGCTCGAGGTCCCGCGTACCTACTCGATGGATAGCTATACGGAGGAGCTCCTGCCGGACACCGGCGACCTCGCTTCTCCAGAGACTCCCGTGGCTTGGCATACGATGGTTACGATCTGGTCGAGAAGCACATCCCTCCTCGCTACATTGACACCTTGATTGTGGAACAGGGAGCTTCCATCTGCGATCTCGTTATGTCCAAGAAGCAGGGCGCTCTCGGAGGCTATCTCTACGCCTGCGGTTCCGTCGCCGTGTTCGACTCCGTCATGTAGGGAATCCGCAAGGCGATTTACACCTACGGAACTGCCATAGAGAGTGGTGTAGATGTCATCGTCAACAAGGCCTTTGCCTAAAGATGCTTCATGCTCCACGTCTTCATGACACCAAAGCCCCTGCCGTGCACTCTCCCAACAATTCGTCTGTCACAATTCGCCCTCCACAACGGCTACCGCCCCGGCTCCCGCCCCGGCTCCCGCATTTGGATCGGAGTTCACGGAAGCGTCTACGATGTCACCGACTTCTGTCCCATGCACCTGGGAAGAACTCTCATCATTAAGTCTAATACTGGTGTCGATTGCACAAAATCAATCAATTATCTCGCCCATACCAACAACCCCGAAGTGGCCAGTCTCCTGGCAAGGTACTTCGTCGGCCACCTGACCCCCAAACCGGACTGTGACAGCGACGACATCTCCGCCCTCCACGATCTGTGGTCCGCATACCTGCGAAGCACCGTCGAGACCCTTGTCGCTGACCAGTTCGAAATGTACGAATTCATGGGCGCCTCCCTCGAAACCTCCTCCCATGACCCTGCCGGCAGCAACAACATCTGGCTCCGCGAGTCTCTTCCTAACATCATCGCCGTCCGCACCTTCTACGGCTACCAATCTCGACTACTCCAAGGCGGCTTCGCGGCCCTTTTCGGCCCCAAGCTCCAAGAACTCGTCCTCAAACTCTCCTTCGGCGTCGCGAGCGCCAACGGCCCCGCAGCTGATACCAAGCTCCCCGATATCCTTGGCACCGTGGCTCGCGCAAAGACCAGCAGCGACGCGGCCTCCTGCACCAAGGAAGTCGCCCTCGTAGGCGAATTCGTCTGCGGCGCCGACGCGGCCCTTCGCTTCCAAGAGCGAGGTGTCTTCGCCTACGCCGCCCACAGCGTCGAGCTCGACATCGACCTCCTCGAGGACCTCCGCCCAGAAGCCTGCACCGGCATGGACGCCTTCGACAGCATCGCCGCCTTCATCAAGAACTCCTCCGACCCGAACGTCGAAAACTCCCGCCTTACCGCGCTGTCCACCTTCCTCCTACAAGTCCTCGAGCGCATGGCCAGTCATCTAGAAGTCTTCTACGCCCAGCTGGCGCGGTGCTGGGTCTACCAGCCCCAGCCCGAGAAGAGCCCAGCCCGAGCCCGCTGGGCGCTCGTCCGCAGACGCATCAGCGACGGAAGCCTGTTCGTCCTGGCCACCAAGGCGGAGGTCTCCTCCAACCTGCTCGACCCCGCCGCCGACAACCAGCAGCAGCAGCAGCAGCAGCAGCCCTACTACATGTCCCGCGCGAACCCGAACCAGAACATCGACTTTGACCACGTCATGGCGCAAGTCAAGGCCTTGCTGCGACAGGACTCCACGACGGCCCCTCAGATGCACAGTCAGCAACCCTTGACGCGAAACGCCGTGCACCAGGCCCGAGGCCGCGTCGACACGGGCGACGTCAGCGTCGTCGCGAGTCGCTAGGACGCCGACGCCCTGCGCGCCATGGCTAGCTTCGTCGAGAAGAACAGCCGTGCCATTCGTCGTCTGAGCAAAATGCCCGTCGCGCCCGTGAACTTCGAAGACATCCAGCGCGCCGCCTTGATGGAAATGTCGCAGAACGGCGGTGGCACGTTATCGCCGCCCGAGATGGCGGTTGACATGCTCCAAGAACAAGCGCTTCACGTCAGGAAGGGCGGGAACAACAGGATCCTCCCGACGCCCCGGTCCAGCCGCGGCTCGAGTCGCCCGCAAACGCGCGCGATTCGGCCAGCCCATGAGCGGCAAAGAGATGCTCCTTTCCAAACTCAATCCCCCCCGCGGTGCATCCTTGACAAGAGGAACACCGCCTTCGGGACCGAACTCGCCCGCCGTGCCATATCCTGTCATCGGCGGCTCTCACTCCCCGCCGCCGAGCAGCTACCCCTTAGACGCGCAGACGGCGCTGAGCTCGATGATGAGCAGCCTCAACACGCGGCCGAGGAGCGGGCCCGCGGCTGTGGTGTCTGGAAATAGCAACATCCTCCACTCCCATCCAATCCGGCGCCGGCGCCGGCGGCAGCAGCAGCAACGGGAGGGATGGCAGGGGTCACGCGTCGCGGCCGTCGGGCGGTTCGCTGCGGGCGTTGAAACTGCGCAGCGTAATGGAGCAGAGCGAGCAGAGAGAATCGCTCCCACGGTTTGATGTTTTAGGTTACGAGGTGATGAGGAGGAACATACAGAAGGATGGTGTTTGGGGGATGCTGTTGTCGGTGACCGATGACGGGACGAACCTCCGAAGAAGTCCCTGCGCGCCCGGCGCGCGCCCCCCCCGTGTTCGAGTTGGCACGACTGGGCGACCTTTGCTGCTGTGTGGGAACGTCCGTGTCCGTGCTATGCAGGATTTCCGTTTGCCGTATTCCTCAGCATCGTATTCCCATGATTGTTTGTGTTTTGTTGTTTCCGGTTACTGTCCGCAACGAATGCATCGCGGCGGGAAAAGTGTCGGGGAGAAAGAATCACAATTTACTGCAGAAGAATAGACCTGAACAAAATGAATAGAGTACAATTGGGAATTATAGAATATTGGTCAGCTTGTCGGTTATCTCAACTTCGATGTGCGATCATTGTGTTTTCGATGCTGTATTATACATGGGCTGCCATTCAGAGTAGGTTACTGCAATCAATACGCGCCTAAGAGACGCAGAGAGCAACGGAAGGTCACAGTCGCCCAGACAGCTTGCCCACCAATTCCATTCGTCTTTTTTCAAGAAGAAGATCAATAAAATGCCAATAGCCTAGCTGGATAATCTGGATTGAGTCGCGATAACACATGTGGTGTCCCATGATGATAGATAGTTATGAGAGGACAAATAGAAAAAAAGGATATATGATGGGGGAATCCGCAGTATGTGTTGTTACAATCTTTCCAACGCCTCAATCAGACGGCATTCGTCAGCGGGTGACTCTCTACCACGTCCAAAACCGTAGCCTTGCATTGTCTATGCCAAAAAAAAAAAAGATGAAAAAAAAAGGAAAAAAAAAAAAAGGAAAAGAGAAACATAACCCTGTGTGTGATGTCAACCATCCACATTTACTTATCCAACGCCTGTGATTGACACTATTGATCATTAGTCTCGTATTCTTGAGGTTCGGGGGGATATTATTAATACTCACCATTTGGAAATAGACTCCCCTCTCCGCGATCAAGGCCGCGTGATCACCCTTCTCGACCACCTTGCCATCCTGCATGACGAAGATGACGTCGGCGTTCTGCACCGTCGCCAGGCGATGCGCGACCATGATCATCGTCCTGCTGCCCTTGGTCGCGTCAAAGACGGCCTGCACGGCGCGCTCAGTCTCGCTGTCCAACGAACTCGTCGCCTCGTCGAGCAGGAGTAATGACGGGCGGCGGATGAGCGCTCTTGCGATCGAGACACGTTGCTTCTGTCCGCCGGACAACGCCACGCCGGACTGGCCGACGGCGGTGTTATAGCCTTCGGGCAGGGACATGACGAACTCGTGGATGCCGGCGTCCTTGGCCGCTGCGTGAAGCGCCTCGTCTGATACGGAGTCTTCGTCGTCGATACCGAGGAGGATGTTATCTCTAATGGTTCCGGTGAAGAGCGAGGGCTCTTGGGCGACGAGGGA
Organism: Colletotrichum sansevieriae; assembly: GCA_026260285.1. Taxonomy (NCBI): domain Eukaryota; kingdom Fungi; phylum Ascomycota; class Sordariomycetes; order Glomerellales; family Glomerellaceae; genus Colletotrichum; species Colletotrichum sansevieriae. The sequence goes on along the minus strand of JAOQIF010000235.1, from coordinate 27,270 downwards.
GATGTTTTGACGGTACTTGGCCAGGTCCAGGGCGTTGATGTCGTGTCCGTTGTAGCTGATGACGCCCTCGCGCCCGGTGTAGAACCGCTCCAAAAGTGAGATGATGGTGGTCTTACCGGATCCCGAGGGGCCGACGATAGCAGCGAACTGACCGCGCTCGATGTGAAGATCCAGACCCTTGAGAACAGGCGTCGGGCGGGTGGGGTAGCTGAACCAAACGTCCTTGAAGTCGATCTCGACGCCCTTCTCGTAGTGAACCTCGTAAGGAACAACGTCACTGACACGAGCAGTTGGGGTGATCTCATCCTCATCTCTCTCGCGCATGGCGAGAATGCGGTCGGCGGCCGTCTTGGCCTTGGCAATGTTCGGTCCGAACGAGAGCCACTGGCCAGCGGACATACCACCCTGGACGACAGCGATGTAGACAACCATGTACTGGAATGGAGTGTACTCATGGTCAGAGAGCAGACGACCCCCGTACCAGAGAACGAAAGCCATGCAGAGGAGCGAGATACTATCGCTGAAGGCGAATAACATGACCGAAAACCTCGACTTGCGGAACGCGTCCGAAGTGTGATCGTTCAACAACTGGTTGTACCGGTCGCAGATGCCATCCTCCATGTTCAAACTGGAGACTGTGCGAATGGCACCAATGCTCTCTGAAGCGAACTTAGCGCTCTCGGCGAAGACGGCATTGTTGGCCTCCTCGAACTTGGCCTCGTGGCGGACGCGGTAGAACATTGCTGCAATGATGATGGGCATAGATGTGCCGAGGGCGACGAGGGTCAGCTTCCAGCCGAAAACAAGACCGACGACAATACATCCAATGACATTGAAAAGAGAAATCAAGACGAAGGCCATGTTGGTACCGAGAAGCTGCTGCAACATGGTTGGATCGGTAGCCAGGCGTGCAGTGAGGGCGCCGGCAGAGTTGCCCTCAGCATCGAAGAAAGCGGACGGCTTGTGGATGATGTTGCGGAAGTACTCCTTGCGGTAGACGCGGGTGATGCCGAAACCGATGGTAGTTGTGGCATATCCAAGGAGGAAGTGGGAAACTCCAACACCGGCAGCGAGGTAGACAAACATGAGACACCAGTGGTTGGCGATGACACGCAAGAAGCTTCCCCAGTAAGAAAAGAGGGAGACCAAGACAGCGAAGAGGTAAGCCTGGACCGGTGTAGAGGCTCCAGCTCCGAGGGCAGCGATGGAGATGATGATGTAGGTCTTCCATCTCTTCCTCTGTTCGCCAAGCAACTGACCGAAGCTGCCGAACATGTGCCACGCCCTCCAGCGAGCGAGAAGACTGCGAGGCTGCTTGACGACTCTGACAGTACCAGCCGTGCCGCGTTCAAGCTCCTCATCAGAGCCGTCACGCTCAGTAGCAGGGTCGCTATTTCCAGAGGCGTCGTCGATACTGTTTCGCTTCTCGGTGAGATCTCCCTCACTGCTGCCAAAGGCCTTGGGTATTGAGGTGCGTTCAGGTTCAGGTCGTCTCCAGCTCAAATCACCAAAGAGAATGTCATCATCCTCCTCAACGCCCATGTCCAGCTTTTGTGCGGTAGCAAGGAGGTGGTAAGGACCGTCGATCTGTGCCATGAGCTCCTGATGTGTGCCCTGCTGGACGACTTGTCCCTTGCGTAGAAGGACTATGTTGTCGGCCTTTCTGATGGTTCCAAGACGATGAGCAATGATGATGGTAGTGCGGCCCCGGGAAGCACGGTCAAGAGCGGCCTGGACGATCTGCTCGCTGCGAACATCAATGGCGGAGGTGGCTTCGTCGAGAATGAGAATCTTGGGCTGCTTGACGATGGCACGGGCGATGGCGAGGCGCTGGCGTTGGCCTCCGCTGAGCTTGATGCCAGCATCACCAACTTCGGTCTGGTATCCATCAGGAAGACGAGAGATGTATTCGTCGGCAAAGGCATCCTTGCAAGCCTGCTCAATCAGCTTGGCTTTGACGGACTCGTCTTCATTCTCCCACTCGGTGCCAATGAGACCGTATTCGACGTTCTTATAAATGGTGGTGTTAAACAGGGCGTTATCTTGCTGGACGAGACCAATCTGGTTGCGCCACCAGCAAGGGTCGATCTCGCTGAGCAAGCGGCCACCGCAACTGATGATACCGTTTCTGAGCCACAGGACCTGTGCCAATTTAGCGTCATCGCACTCGACACATCATAAAAACTCACAAGCTGGTTGGATTGGAGGTCTCCGTTGAACTCATACCACCGTTCCAAAATACCGACGATGGTACTCTTTCCGGAGCCGGAAGGGCCAACGATAGCGGTAACCTTGCCAGCGGGGAAGGTCAAATTCAAGTTGTCAAGGATCTTGACATCCGGTCGCTTCGGGTAGACGAAGTTGACGTTCTGGAAGACGATGTCGCCCTCGGCGGATGCTTCGGGACCTTTCAGCTTACCGTACGTCGGCTTCGGGGCGTCGATGATGGTGTGGAAGACGGCATTGGCGTCTGCCGCTTGGGATGCGGCCGAAAGCGGGGCCGTCAGCTGTCCGATGGAAGAGGCCATCATCATGATACAGAGAAGTACCCTGTGTGCAGTCAGTTTTTGAGGTTCATCCTTCGGAGGTGGTAAAGATACTCACACGATGAGAGATGCCGGGGTGGTCAGGACCATCATGGTGTACATCTTAAAAGCGTACCAGAATGACAAGGCAAACGTCCTGTACGAAAGTCAATTACTCGGCCACGCAAGTCATTCGTTCGTGGACTCGCTTACGCATAAATGCCGAAGAAGACTGTCCGGAGTTAGCTTTCGCATTTCAGGACGGATATCCGTTGGGAAACCCACTCAGTCCCTGTTGGAAGGCAACCAGCCACGCCATGCCGGCTCCACGTTTCCTTGACTCATCCGCCAGGAAGCCGTACTTCGCCATCATCTTGAATTCGGCTCCACACGCGGCAAGCATCCTGTTGGCGCTGAAAGCCTCGGTGGCGACGGAAGCAGCAGCGATGTCCATGTTCTGGACATCGTTGAGGCGCTTGATGATGGGCGGTGTAGTGAACATGTAGACGAAAAGGATGAAGACGAGACCCGATGCTGTCGTCAGAGTCAGCAGCCAGTTGTAAGCGAAAGCAATGGTGAAGCCAGCAATGACGGTCGAAAAACTCGAGAAAAAGGTTCCGATCTTTTCCGAGATACCCAGCTGGAGGATGCTGGCAGTGATGGTAATGATGGCAGCTGTGGATCCGGGGGCCAGCATGTCCAGCATCGAGATCGGGAGGCTGAACAGAGAGCGAAGGTAGGCCAAGCGGATGGCGGCGGAGATGCGGATACTAGTCATACGGAAGCCGAGCTAGATGGATTAGAAACGTTGTCTGTGGTTTAGTGAGAGTAGAACTCACATTGGAGAGATAAGTCAAGATCAACCTGGCGATGAAGAGGTAGACGATGTACAACACGCCCTGATTGACAGTCCGCGTGAACTCCTCTTGCGTCTCTTGCGTGCCTTGTTTGAAGAAACCAGTAAACGTGCCGACGAGTTGTCCTGTGCCTTGTTAAGAATGATGCAAATTAGTCTCGACATGATGCACTCACCGAAAACAATGTTCATCACCGGCATGGTAAGACCAGCGCCGATGGCACCTAATACCGATACCAAGATGATAAGCTTGTCGTACCACTTGCCATACGAGATGATCCTCTGCAACGGGTATTAGCAATCTCGTCGATACACGCATGGGTCGGCGACCCTGTGCTTGGTTGGACAACAACATACAATAAAGTTGCGAAGCGTCGCGACATTCTTCGTGCTCATCTTCCACCATGCCCTCTTGGCTTCAGGCGCTGCGGGTGCATTGGGGTCGACGGGTACCGCCCCACTAGCGGCCGGGCCCGCACCTGGAGCTGGTGCCGCATCAGCGGCGCCGCCGGCCGGCGTGGCCATGTGGATAGTACGGGGGTGGTGAAGTGGGTCTGGCGACCGGGAGACGTGTTCCGATCGGAGTGATGATCCGGGGTGTGTTGCAAGCTAGGTGGAGGCCCGGGCCATGTGTGTGGGTGGGGAATGGCTGGCCTGGCGTGGGATGATCGGCGGGCGGCAGGGGCCAAAAAAAAGATGCTCTTCAAGTGTGTGTTGAATCGAAGCTTAGCTGGTTTTCAAAGAGAAGCTTAGTTTTATGCGAACAACTCGCGTGTCAGGATATTTGTCAAGTTTCCGACTTTCGACGAGGGTTGTATCGAAATTTGTCGTCCCGCGGCAGCTGAAATAAGCAAGGAAAAGATCCTCCCAGGGAACCAGGGGAGAGGAAGAAAGAGGAAGGGATGTGTGTGTGTAGGAGGGAAAAGATGAGTTGACCAGCGACACACACAACGATGTAACACAAGGGAAAAGCGCAACCCAGAGTAACCAGACGAGGGAGGATGGCAAGAACTGGGGGGTAAAGGGAAGGGGAGGGGAGACGAAAGTGAACAGGGCAAGGGTTTGGAAAGGAACAAGCAGAATCGGGGGAAGGGGGATGGGGGGATGGTTGTGAAATGGGGGGACGGGCAGAAGTACGCTGCAAGTCCGGCGCGGATGTCAACGGGCCACCTGTGAGGACTTGCAGAAGCGGCTGTGTTGATGCAGCAGCAGAAGCAGCGGAAGCAGCAGCATCGCCTGTTGCGAAACGAGCGCGAACGAGGAGAAGCAGAATGGCGGAAGGGGGTAAGAGGGAAAAAGGACCTAGCGCCGAGAAAGTTGGGTTTGGGAATTTGCAAGATTTTGGGGTGCGCGGAGGCGCGAGATGGGACGAGATCTTCAGCAGTGGAGAACGATTTGGTTACGGGAGGAGCATGCAGCAGCATCTCGGCCCGTACTTAACTCTCGCCATGTGTGATAAGAGTACGAGAGTGTGAGTGGCAGGCCGGCTTGTAAGCGCACCTAGAGTGTTGTGTGTATGCGTGTAAGCCCAAGTAACCTGCCCCAAGCCCTGTGTGAGAGACCGCGGATGGGTTTGGCGGGCGGGAGAAGGGTTGGAGACGTAGACAAGACCACGACACTCACACACACTACCTAGATAGGTGTATATCTCTCTCTCTTTCTCTCATCGACAGAAGACCTGAGAGAAAGAGGCTGGCTGGGTGGTGTGTGCCCTGCTTTTGCCTGCCTGCCTGCCTGGCCTGCGTCCTAAGTTCCGCTTTCCTCGCTCGGGTCGGTCTTGGGATAGTGGAAACGAGTAAGGAACGGACGTCGTTTCTTCTTCACTTTTACCCGTGTGATGTAAAGATGAAACGGGGTCCCGTCGATTGAGAGGTATGTACCTAAGGCATGTGCCTTCTTGTCGCAATGTCTTCTTCGCGGGCCAAGTTTTGCTTCTCCTCAACCCGTTTTGCCCCCATACCCGGTACTGTTCTCCTGTTGTATTACCTCACTCCCCGCCCCACCTTTCCGTGGAATGTCTTACACTCTTCCATTTCGTTTTCCGTGAGGAAGGCCCCAGGGTGACGCCAAAGCGCACGCGCGCGACCCCAACCTACCGGTCATTACCGGGTAGAGTGCAGTTGCTATTATTTGTCTTACCCACATATGCAAGTCGGGGGGTTATCTGGGATTGCCCGTGCGGGAGGAATGGGCCATATCCACGCTCCAGAGCTGGGTTCCTTGTGTGCCAAGTCCCGCACGCAGAGAAGCAAAGGGGAAAAAAATTAAACAATGAAAAGGTCCGGGGCAAAGCCAGGACACGCATGTTTTGCGAATCAAGACGGGAATCGCGTCCCAAGCATCCCCCATTCTGCAAAGACTACGGCTCTGCCCTTCCCCTCCCCCCTCCCCCCCCCTCCTCCCTCTTCTCTCGCCACCGCCACCCTCCATTCCTTTCCTCGTACCGCTTCCCTGTCACCCCCTGCTATCCGCTTGTCTCTGGTCCCGTTTCTGATGATCCATGCTTCATCTTGTGTTTGAAGTAGTCATGATAGACCAGCTTGTTGGACAGGTTCGCGGAAGGACAGTAGGGATTGGCTGGATTAGAGGCGAACAGGGCGGTCCCGAGGAACATGTGAAGGGGAACGAGAATAATCTTCGCCTTCTCTTGCCCTCCCCCCAGAGGCGCCCAGGGAAGGGCATGCGTTCTTTGCACGGCCCTATTTCAAGATTTGACATCTTAGGTTGTTGAAGCCATGAATCTCTGGTGACTGACCTTTGACGTAGGGCAGTTGTCGGCCACTTAACTCCACGGAGGACGTTTCTACCGGATCATGCATTAATGCACCACCCCTTCAAGCTCATGGGCGCCTAATTCTTTAGACGGTTGGGCAGTTGGAACTTCTGTCAAATAGTTCTCAAGGTTGGCATCTAGATTTTCTTTTTCTTCGTCTACCTCTTGATTTTGCATGTCCCAACTTATGTAAACAACAACAGTGCCGCTATTGGTGACGGTTGCCGGCGGCCCATGATTTGCAACAAGAAAGAAAAAAAGGAGGGGGGAAAAAAGACCACAAAACCATGCAAAACCCAACCCAAATCATCATCATCATCATGACCCGACGCCAGCAGGCTCCCCGGGATATGCGACCCTCTATCTAATGCTACACGGGAGTTAGGAAACCAGCCCCTTGTGGCTGAACATGGGTGGCAAAAGGCAACCAGAAGAAACCTTGCCTTACCCCAAAATTTAAGGGATAAGCAATGCTAATTATCCGGACATCTTCCTCTGCCGGGATGCCCCCTTCTTGACTAATGCCACACTTCTAGTTCAACAAACCCTTCTCCAGCATCTCAGCCTTGGTGTCGCGCACAATGTCGCCGAGCTCCTTGATCGTGTCCTTGTCACGAGGAAGGGTGTGGCCCTTGGCGTGGTCGAAGAGATAGGCGGTGTCAGGGTCGCACATGTTGTATAGAGCCATAGAACCGTCGACATAAGGATCCAGGGATCCGACTAAGATGGATCGTCAGCCAAGCTGCTCCCGCGACGAACCCTGGAGTTCCGTATTCCATCATAAGCCTAGAATAACTCACTGATGTGGAGAGTGCGGGCCTCGATTCTCTCGTCAGACTCGTCAGACAATACGAGAGCGTGAGACTTGGGGTCGACTGGGGGCCAGCCGGCGAAGAAGATGCCATACTTGAACGCCGGCTTCTGCCCGGAGCGCTTCAATCGGCGTTGCTCGTAAAGCATGAAAGTCGAGGCCACGGTGGCGCCTTCGGAGTAACCAATGATGCCGTCGAAGGGGCCTTGCTTCTGAGCAATATCGGCGATGTACTTGATGGCGCGATCGGTACTCTTGTGCGTTGTCGCAATACCTTCCCTCATGAGCTCTCTCATGGTGTCTTCGGGGCTCTCTGTTTGGGGGAAGTCACGGATACGGGCGAGAACATCGTCGCTGTGAGTCTTCTCAACATCCTTATCGGGCTCGATGAAGCGGTAGTAAGGCGGGGCGCCGAAGTAGTCCTCAAAACCCGGGGGCGGGACAGCCTTGCAAGGACCATGGATAAAGTGAAATTGCGCCGTGCCATCCTCGGTGAGCTCCTTCAAGATGGGGGCTGATGATGGGGGAAAAAGCCCCGTTAGCTCACAACCGCTTGTCAAAGTGAAGCCGCCCGCGACGGTGCGGTGTGGCTTGCAAGTGACCGACTCACCAAGTTGTACTTGAAATTTCTAGTGCGAATTAGTGAGATGAACCGTTAATGAAGGGGCATCCGAGTACTCACGTCCGAGCTGCCATAGGCACCAGGGAGACAGAGGAAGCGCATCGTCATGGTGAATGATGATATTGGTTAGCGTGACTTTTTGACAGCTGAACCGAGCGAAAAAATGTCTCCAATGACAGGTGGACTAAAACCGTGACAGAACTGATATATCGAACGTCGTCTCGTAAGTATTTGTGGGATATGACTATTTGATGTTGTAGAGTGTGATGAATCAGCGAGCTGCGGAGATGGGATTTACTGACGAGATTGACCCGGTCACTAGGGAGCGTTTTAATCAATTTGAAAAAAATCTAAGCAATGTCCGCAGGATGGTGAACGGGCGGACAATGAACGGGCTATCGGCCCATGAAGCAATCATCAGCTCAGACAGGTAATGACACGGGCGGCATGCAGATGTTGACGCGGGACGATGATAAGACAGGAGGAGGCTGAGTTGATCCATCTGCTCCCAAGCTTGAACGCAATCAACTCAAATCAAGCGAAACCCGCGAATAGAGAAATTGTGAAACTCTGCACCTCATCAAGATTGCGGCAGGGGACGTGGAGTCGGTACCTAGCCGCCGGAAGGATGGGGCCGGCATACACAGGCACATACAGACACAGGAAAGGGGGCGAGAGCTGGTATTGGGTTGGATCTAGAGCTGGAAAGAACTCCTTTCCGCTGGTGATAAGCTGCAGCAATATCGCTGCTACTAAGGAGTGGCTTACCTTGGAGGGCCAGGATGTACAATGGGTGGACGAGTTGGGGTGAGTTTTGAGACCGGGCCTGTGGGCGTCGGTCCATGAGACGGGCTTGGCTGGGTGGTCCGGTCCTCAGGTCGAGGAAACTGGACGAGAATGGATGGGCAGCAACAAAAGAGACTGGGGGCGAGACAAGCGCCGGGAGACGCCACGCCACATGGAAGGACTCGAGGAACATCTGTCCGAGGGCTTCTCTGCAGAGAGGCGAGACACTTGGCAGCCCATCTGGCATGCTGTCTAACGGCAGGCCTAGCAGGCGAATTGGTCTGGGCATCCTGAGATCCGAACCCTCCTCGGTCGACGACGCGTTGGTGATGCACTGGTTCTGCAGCCAATGACTTGCTGATATCTACAATTGGGCTTTGGACTGGTTGTCGGTCCGGTGTCCTGTCTCTTGTAAGCTTGTAACGGGACAAGGAAGCGCCCGCGCGGGGGCGCAGTGAGTGTGTGTGCCGACTTCGCTATCTGACTGGAAGGACGAGCGAGATGTGTGATGAGATGGGTGGACAGAAGGGCGAGATAATCGACGACATTATGGTGTGCGTGAGTTATGTGTGTGTGCGGACGTGCGTACATGAGAGAGGTTGAGCGTAGATGAATATGGGCCAAAGAGATTGGGCGGTTGGGTGGCTGGGGCGAGCAAGCGTAGGCGCGTGTGTTTGCAGAAAAGAAACATTGTTTTGAAGATAAGGTGGAGGACATGATGCTGTGGGCAGCATGTAGAAGTACGGGTGTCTTAGATGGTGGTCGGGGCCAGGAACTCGAGTCGGGGTTTACCGGGATAACCCTCCATGAGAACATTCTGCAGACGTGTTAGCAACGAGCATAGCGCAGCGCAAGGGAAGGCAAGTCGAGGCAAGGCAAGACAACGCACCTCTGGTGCGTTGCAAGGACAAGGTATCGAGAGTGGCTGGCGCGTGTCAAATAAGAGCTTTGATGGTGCAACGGTATGGGAAGAAGTGCGGCGGGAGCGCTTGTGATTTGGAAGCTGCCAGAGCTTTCTGACAGAATCAGTTTTAGAAACACCCCCAATGCCTTAGGCTGCTTGGGCCTCCTTCCATTCCATTGGAGATGCTGGGATAGAGTGATGTTGAGTTGGATGCGAAACCGACCTTGACTCGGTGGAGTTTGTGTGATTGCCCTTGCGAGGTGGGTTGGAGGAGATCGATTGACGTTGACGTTGACGTTGGCAGTTGGGAGGTGACTGTCCTACCTTGGGAACACTAACGAAGGTGTTGGGATATGCATCTCTGCGTGGGAATGTCTCAAATGGTACATTACCTACCTTAGTCCAATAAGAGAAGTGGACACCGATAGGCACCTACCTATCGGAGGCTTTTGAGACCCCCAGGCGAGATACATCATAAGCATTCACCCCAGGGTGGAGGTCACACCAATGGTGGACCTGGTGGACCTGGTGGACCCTTTCTTACCTTCCCTCTCGGTGAGGCGAAGGTGACCTAATCGGGCATCTGAAGCGACCCTTCCTTTTTCGAGCGGTCGCACCACCTCAGGACCCCCCTGGGGCTCTGAGAATGGCAACCACGAACTGGCTGGACCTGCAGCTGCACACACTTTGGCTTTGGCAGGTGGTGAGTGGGAATGGCTGCCCGGCTTGTTGGGCGTCCACTTGATTGGCAGTGCAGCTGCAGCTGCATCTGGTTCTTTACGCACCCCTGCTTCCTATCATTTCTCAGTTTCCTCATCCCTCCTCGGAACCTCCTCATCCAACTTACCCCAATTTATCCCGATCGTCTGCAGCCGGCTTCATTCTTGTGGTCGCCCTGAATACATCAATGGACACTTCAAGCTGCTGATGCGATAGGAGGCCTTGATTTGACGGAGAGCAGAATAGGCAAGAACAGACGCGACGCTCGATTCCTTCCTCCGCCGCCGCTATTGCGAGTGTCGGTGCTTTTGACACAAGACACACTCTTTTCCAAACAGAACAACAAACGAGCGCCGATGTCCAGACCAAAACATGAGGGCGGACGAAGAAACAAGCACCGCCTCCTTGGTTGGACCTGCATTTCCGCCTCCTGCATCTTGGGAACAATCGAGCAGAGTTCCAGCAACTGCAGCATTGAGGACCGGACGATGGCAGCCTGGCGGTCGAGGTCGACATGAGAGACGAAATCAGCTCGCGGTAAACTGATTCTCCCTCAATTCAACTCAGCTTTGCCCTGCCCAAAGTCGACGCACCTCAACTCGATCAAAGAACGGAGGCCAAGATGCAGCGAAGGGGACTCCGCCCCATCATCTCGTCTACGGGCAGCTTTGGCAGCATTGGTTGAGGCAGGATTCCTTTCATCCTTCCCCTTGGGACTGCTTCATTGGCTCGCCACTACGGCGGAAATCTCCAGATCTCCAAACATCGGCCTGAAATGCCCCAAATAGCCCACCCGTGGTCCCAGACTTTCAACTGCCCCCAAAAGTGCCAAAGAGTCGAGGTGCAGCCTTCGAAGTCGAGCACCTTTCTTACATAATCATGCATTCGACATCCAATCAGGAGAAAGCAGCCGACCCAGAGCCAACATATCTTGCTGTTCTGTTGCTCTTGCCGTTGCCGTTGCCCCTCCGGCCCGCAAAACCGAGTCCCCTTGGCGCCATGCGCTTCGCTTCTGCTCTGTTGCCGTTGCTGACACCACCGGCCGGGACCCAGGGGCAGTGTTCAGGTACTGCACGCACCTACTACGTATTTTGCGCCTTGCCGTTACGACTGCTCCACCTCCGGACTTGGGACTTGGCCCCCGCCCCAAAAGCTGCCCAGGAGCTGCTGCGTTCAGGGCCTTCCAGCGGCCCACAGCGGCCCACTTGACTCCACTACTACAACTCAATTCCATTGCTTAGCACCAACATCAGCACCAGCACCAGCATCAGCGTCAGCATCTGGCCCATCGTATTCCCATGGAACGCTTTTGCTAAGTCGCCTTTTCCACCCACCTCACTCCGAACCACGCCACCGGGCCCCCGTCCGGGAGGTTCGAGGGTTCATTGCGCTCCACGTCTTAGTCCGAGTCAAACGTCCGTCTTCTGCGATATGCATGGAGATTGCACAGCAGCATGGCTCTGCTCTGATCTGCTGCTCTGCTGCTCCGCTGCCATGCTGCTCAACTGCAAACAAACTAAGGCGCAACCGCTCCATCAAACACAAACCCGTCTTGCAGCCATTTCGCCTCGAACCACCGAATCGGGCAAACCGATTGGGCCTGCAGATAGGCCTGGGTTGGCCTGTTTCTCATCGAATTACTGTTCCTGATTCCCCAGCTGCCTAAAATTGGCCACTACCTCATCCGGTGACCTTCCGGTAGACACCGTCCCGGAAAAGGTTCCTCGGTGATCTGATTGAGTATCAGGGCAGCCCCGAGTTTGCCACCCGTTAATTTGCATAATTGCTTTTGACCGAAATAACTATAGACCCCGTAAGACAACTTCCAGCACAGCTTGCTCTTGTCTCCGGCGCCACAACCACCTCCCTGCTCCTGGAGGGGGGGAGGCGACGTCGTGGCGAGCATGGTCTGCCGCTGCTCCGCTGCTCCGGGACGACATGGACAGCCCGGCATCGGATGTGCCTTGGCACCTCTCCGTGATGGTCGAGTTCACACCAGACGCTCCATGCAGTACCTTACTACGCAGTATGCGCCCATATGCACGTTCGGGATCTCCCTGTGATCTACCTAACCGTCAAGCAAATCTAAATCACACAGGCTAGTCTGTGCGAAGAACTCCGGCCGACTTGGCGATCTGATCACCAGCCAGTCCCTTCCATGTCAACTCACCCGCGACTGAGCGAGCACCATCGTGTTTCCCATGCCGTTGATCAGCTAAAAAGCCTACAAAGTATCCCAACCGGAGCCCCCAAAAGAAGAGATTCGTCACACTCACTCATCCCATCGAGGAGGCTTGGTACGTACTCAATATCAATCCGGCCTGCCCACTCGAGCTCCAAAGATATACACATCTGAGAGCCCTCGCAGTCCGCCTTTCGTTTCCTCCTCCTCCCACTTCACTTCACTTCCTCCCCCTTCCCCTTTTTTTAATTTGAATATACGGAACGCCTAGAGCGCCAAATTTTCGCTGCAACATCTCTCGTTGATTCGACGAATGCCTGCGGTATAGAGAACGACCACAAAAAGCGGCCTCCGCGATCCTCCTCCCCCGTCATCCATCATGGCGCCCGGCGTCCTGTCCTACTCCTCGTCCGGGACATCGCCTTCAGCAAGTCCTGTCATGATGACCCCGATCGACCACTCCGACACCACTTCCGATGGCTTCACGAGCCTTTCTGTTGGTCCTCTAGACGGTGTTGGTCTCGGTGTAAACGGCCAACCGACGAACGGGCACTCCAATGGCCACTCCAACGGCAACGCTAATGGCGCGACTTATACCAACCCCGTCGGCGGCAGCGACGCTGGCCTGAAGCAGATGCCCATTGCCATTGTTGGTATGGCATGCCGCATGCCCGGCAGCGTCTCCAGCCCTGCTGAGTTCTGGGAGCTGTGCTCCCGTGCTAGGACTGGCTTCACGCCGGTTCCCAAGAAGCGCTTCAACCACGAGGCTTTCTACCATCCCAACCCGGGAAAGACTGGAGCTTACCACGCCGAGGGTGGTAACTTCTTGGACGTCGACCTCGAGTCCTTCGATGCCCCTTTCTTCGGCCTGACAGAAAAGGAGGCCATCTCCATGGACCCTCAGCAGCGTCTGTTGCTCGAGTGCACGTTTGAGGCTCTCGAGAATGCCGGTATTCCCAAGCACACGATCGTGGGAAAGGACGTCGGTGTTTTCGTCGGTGGTAGTTTCGCAGAGTACGAGAGCCACCTGTTCCGCGACAGCGACACGATACCCATGCACCAGGCCACAGGTATGAGGATGACCCCTGTACTCCCAGACAATACTTGCCGCTAACATACCCGCTCAGGATGCGCCCATGCGATGCAGTCTAACAGGCTTTCACATTTCTTCGATCTCAGGGGACCTAGTTTCACAGCCGACACTGCTTGTTCGGCCAGTTTGGTCTCTCTTCACTTGGCGTGCCAGAGTCTGCGCGCTGGAGAGTCTACCTCTGCTATCGTTGGTGGCTGCCATCTGAACATGCTGCCTGAGTTTTGGATTTCTTTCTCGTCTTGCAGGTGAGTCAAGTTGGAATTTGAATCTGCGCAGATGAGCGGCACTGATATTTTCGACGCAGACTGCTTTCAGACTCTGGTCGCTCAATCGCATTTGACAATCGTGGTACCGGTTTCGGTCGCGGTGAGGGTTGTGGTATTGTCATCTTGAAGCCTCTTGACCAGGCAATCAGGGATAATGATTCCATCCGCGCCGTCATTCGCGGTACTGGCATCAACCAGGATGGCAAGACGCCAGGCATTACTATGCCAAGTGGCGCAGCTCAGGGTACGCGGCAAAACCGAATGCAGCGTTTCTAAAACCAAACACTGACAAAAACTGCAGAGAAACTTATGAAGCAGGTCTACAGAAACGCAGGCCTCGACCCTCATGACACCGGTTACGTTGAGGCCCACGGCACGGGCACCAAGGTTGGTGACCCCATTGAGGCGACCGCCCTTCGCAACGTATTTGGCAACAATAGGTCCGCGAAGGATCCTCTCTTCATCGGCTCCGTTAAGTCGAACATTGGTCACTTGGAGGCTGCTTCGGGTATCGCAGGTGTAATCAAGGCTGCTATGATGTTGGAGAGAGGTTTCCTCCTGCCCAACCATGACTTCAAGAAGCCCAACGAGAAGATTCCCTGGAAAGAATGGAACATGAAGGTTCCCGCCACTCAGAGGCCCTGGCCCAAGAACAAGAAGTACATCAGTGTCAACAACTTCGGGTTTGGTGGCACCAACGCACACGTCGTCCTTGAGAAGGCCCCTTACGTCGCCCCGAAGAAGGATAAGAACCTTCCCCCCGTCGAGGCCAAGAAGACCAAGGGCCGGAAGAAGTTGTACGTTCTGTCCGCCAACGACAAGAACTCTGTTCAGGCTGTGATGAAGAACCTGGTTGTGTACCTCGAGCAGAGGCCCGAGATTTTCCAGAACGACCTGATGGACAACATGGCTTACACCCTTGGATCCCGCCGTTCTATGCTCCCTTGGAGGGTTGCCATTCCAGCCGACGATTCTTTCGAGCTCATTGAGACCCTTAACAGTGGCAAGGTTATTCCCGGCAAGGAGACCGAGCCTCTGCGAATTGGTTTCGTTTTCACTGGACAGGGTGCCCAATGGTGGGGCATGGGTCGCGAGCTCTACGGCCAATACCCCGTCTACACAGCCGCCATCGACAGAGCCGATGAGTGCCTCAGGAAGCTTGGCGCTGACTGGTCTCTCAAGGCAGAGCTCAGCAAAGACCAAGAGACGTCCAAGGTGTCTGATGCCAACATCAGTCAGCCGGCTTGCAGTGCCGTCCAGCTTGCATTGACGGACTTACTCCGCACCTGGGGTATACGTCCCGTTGCCGTCGCCGGTCACTCCAGCGGTGAAATTGGTGCTGCCTACGCTGCCGGCATTATTGGATTCGATGCTGCCATGGCCATTGCCTACCACCGTGGCAGACTTATTCCCATTCTCAAGAAGAGACACCCTGACCTGAAGGGTGCTATGATGGCAGTTGGTGGAACCAAAGAGGAAGTTCAGCCCATGATCGACGCCCTCAAGGAGCAGCAGGTCAGAATTGCCTGCTACAACAGTCCTTCCAGCCTGACCATCTCCGGTGACGTCGGAGCTCTTGCTGAACTCGAGAAGAACCTGGAGGAGAAGCAGATGTTCAACAGACGCCTGCAGGTCGAGACTGCTTACCACTCGCACCACATGAACCTTGTTGCCAAGGAATACCGCGAGTCCATTTCCGAGCTCCCTCACCCTCGCACCACTGATGTCCGATTCCACTCTTCGCTTTACGGTCACCAGATCGACGGCTTTGAGTGCCAGGCTCACTACTGGGTCAATAACCTCACCTGCGCTGTTCGCTTCTCTGAGGCTCTTGAGACCATGCTTGAGCCTGTTGGCGACCACAAGCACGGTGTCAACATGATCATCGAGTTGGGACCCCACTCTGCTCTCCAGGGCCCCATTAAGCAGATCCTCAAGCACGTTGGCGACAGCGCCATGAAGATTCCCTACGCTGCCCCTCTCATCCGCAAGAAGGATGCCGTCGAGTCCGCCATGGATTTGGCTGCCAACGTCATTACCAAGGGTGCCATTCTCAACATGGACGCCATTAACTTTGCCCACACGACCAAGAGGCCGGCACTGTTGACTGATCTGCCCCGTTATGCCTGGAACTACCAGAATAAGTACTGGCAGGAGTCTCGCATGACCCAAATGCACAAGTACCGCAAGTCGCCCAGGAACGACTTGATCGGTCTTGAGGCTATCTATTCCAGCGACCTCGAGCCCACCTGGAGAAATATCGTCCACCTCGACGACCTCCCTTGGTTGCGACACCACCAGATTCAGGGCTTGACCGTCTTCCCCATGGCCGGCTTCATCGGCATGGCCCTTGAGGCTTCTGCCCAATGGGCTCAGCGCAAGGAGGTTTCCTTTGAGAAGTTTGAGCTGAGGGACGTCTCTGTTGTTAAGCCTCTTGCTCTCAATGACACTGACGTTGAGATGACCATCAACCTTCGTCCTCATCAGGAGACCAATCTGACTGCTTCTGAAACCTGGAAGGAGTTCCGCATTTGCTCTTGGTCACACAGTAGCGGCTGGACTGAGCACTGCGTCGGTCTCATTGCTCTGCACGGCACCGAGACCAACGAGGTTGATGGCGAGGAGCAGAAGCTTGCCGCCCGCCGCGGTGCTGAGGCCACACTTAAGGCCAGCGAGAGCCCTGACGCCGTCGATGTCAACGAGACTGAGATGTACGAGCGTCTCGCCGCGCTTGGTGTTGGCTACGGCCCCAGCTTCCAGGGCTTGAAGGCCTGCAAGGCTTCCAACAAGTACTCCGTCGGTAATATAGCCGCTGCTGATATCGCTGCAGACATGCCCAACCACTACATGACGAGCACTGTCCTCCACCCCACCTTCTTGGAGTCCTTGATCGAGATGTACTGGCCCATCCTTGGCGCCGGCCGCACTGACATCAACACTGTCTATCTTCCGTCTTCAATCGCGAGAATGTGCATCTCCCGCGATATCACCACTCTTACCAAGGCAGGCGGAAGTTCCCTCAAGGCCTACGCCAAGGCCGACTTCTCTGCCACTGAGGCCCACGCCACGAAGGTTTCCATCTTCGCAACCAATGAAGCCAAGGACTTGGTCATCGAAATTGACGAGCTGACCGTCTCTCCCATTATCGATGGCGAGACTGACCTTGGCAACAAGACTGCCCGCGAGCTCTGCTACAAACTCGAGTGGGAGGGCATTGGTGACCTGAAGTCCATTTCTGGTAAGGGCAAGAAGAACGCTTCCAACGGCGTCAAGGTCGATGCTCCTCTGCCTGATGTGGACGTTGCCATCATCCACGGCGATTCCAACTCTCAGCAGATGTTGGCTAACGGCTTGGCTATTGCTCTGGCCAGCTCCACCTCCAGACTTCCTGAGATGGGTGCTTTGCATGAGGTCAACACCGAGGGTAAGCTCTGCGTTGTCCTTACCGAGATTGAGCAGCCTTTCCTGGCCAACCCTACCAAGGAGCAGTTCGCCGATATCCGCAACATGATTGCCGGTGTTCAGGGCTGCCTGTGGGTTGTCCGTGGCGCTTACGATAAGGCCACTTCTCCCGAGGCAAACATGATTGTCGGTCTCAGCAGAACAGTTCGCTCGGAGTCTGTCCTGCCCTTCGCTACTCTCGACCTGGACGGCACTAACGAGCTGGATGAGGATGATACTTCCGCCGTCATCTACGAGATCTTCAAGCTTGCTTTCAACACCAATGCCTCGTCTACCAGTGAGCTTGAGTTCATGGAGCGCTCCGGCAAGTTCTACACTCCTCGCATTGTTCATGACGAGGACATGAACGAGTTCGTCCACCGAGAGACCAACCCCAGCATTGTTGAGATGCAACCCTTCGGTAAAGATGACCGTTCTCTGAGAATGGAGTTCTCCACACCCGGAGCCATCGAGACCGTTCACTTCGTTGATGACGCTCTTGCCAGCCAATCGCTCGGTGATGATGAGGTTGAGTTTGAGGTCAAGGCCGTCGGAATGAACGTCCGCGATGTTATTCTCGCCAAGGGCCAGATCCCCGATGCCGACAAGCACGCTCTTGGTGTCGAGGCTGCTGGTATCATCACCAGAGTGGGTGCAGCCGTCAAGTCTCACAAGGTCGGTGACCGTATCGCTGCTCTTACCATCAAACACGGTGCTTACGCCACTCGCACTCGCACCAACACTGGTAGCATCATGCCCATCCCCCCCAAGATGTCGTTCGTGGACGCAGCCACTCTCCCTTTGGCCTACTGCACTGCTTATTACAGTCTGGTGGAGCAGGCTCGTCTTCGTGAGGGCCAGCGCGTGCTTGTTCACTCTGCTGGAGGTGGTATTGGCCAGGCCTCTGTCTGCCTCGCCAAGATGATTGGCGCTGAGGTTTTCGTCACCGTTAGCTCCGCCGCGAAGAAGAAGCTGCTCATGCAACACTACAACGTCCCCGAGGACCACATTTTCTACAGCCGCAACACCACATGGAGAGCTGCCGTTAGACGCGCCACCAATGATGAGGGAGTTGATGTTGTTCTCAACACTTTGCCCGGCGCTGATGCTCTCAGGGAAAGCTGGGCCTGTCTCGGTCGCTTCGGTTGCCTCGTCGATGTCAGGAGAAAGGATGGTTCTCGCGCAACCCGTCTGGACATGGGCCAGTCTGACAGCAACGCATCTTTCCTGAGCGTCGACATCTTCGGTCTTGCCGCTGAGAGACCCAAGATCATGGAGAGGCTCGTTAAGGACGTTGCCAAGCTCCTTGCCGACGACGAACTTCGTCCCATTGACCCTGCCACCGTCTTCCCCGTCTCTACCATGGAGACTGCCTTCAAGACGCTGCAAAGCACTCAGGGTCCTGGAAAGCTGGTTGTTGTCCCCAGTGCATCCGATGTGGTCATGGCAACACCATCCAAGGCTATGAAGGCTCTGCTGAAGCCCGATGCTACCTACCTCCTCATTGGTGGTACTGGTGGTCTTGGTCGCAGCATGGCCAAGTGGATGGTTGCCCACGGTGCTAGGAACTTGGTCCTTCTGTCTCGCAGTGGCTCTGCCACCGGAAAGGTCAAGAAGCTCATCGACGAGGCCGCGGCTGAGGGTGCTCACATCACCGTTCGCCCCTGCAACGTTGCTGACAGGTCTAGCGTTGAGCAGCTCTTCAACACTGGTCTCAAGGGTCTGCCTCCCGTCCGTGGTGTTATCCACGGTGCTATGGTTCTTCGCGTAAGTTTTTCCGCTGCCCCTCCCCTACTGACACTTTGACTAATACATCACAGGATGTCCTTTTCGAGAAGATGACCTACTCTGACTACATTGCCGTCACCGAGTCCAAGGTCCAGGGTGCCTGGAACTTCCACCACGCCCTGCAAGACCGTAAGGTTCCCTTGGACTTCTTCGTTGCCATCTCCTCTGCTGCCGGAGCCGTCGGAAACCGTGGCCAAGCCGCATACGCTGCCGCCAACTGCTTCCTCAACGCCTTTGTGCAGCACCGTCTCGCCCAGGGTCTTCCCGCCGTCTCTCTCGACCTTACCGCCGTCTCCGACGCCGGCTACGTCGCCGACGGTGACGCTGAGCGTGCGGCTGAGATCATGAAGAACTTGGGCTCCGACACCATCTGTGAGGCTGAAGTCCTCGCCCTTATCGGTGCCTCCATTTCGGGCAAGACGTCTGTCGCCAACCACCACGTCATCACCGGTATGCGCATCACTCCCTCCGTTCAGCCCTTCTGGACACCGGATGCCAAGTTTAAGGCCATGCGTCTTGCTGCCGAAGAGCTTGCTGCCGCTGAGGCTGGCTCTGGCGGCGTCTCCTTGAACGCCGCCCTCAAGGCTTCCCGCAGTGAGGCTGAGGCTATGGAGGTTGTATGCCGCGGTTTGGTCGAGAAGATTGCTGCTGTCCTCATGATGGAGACGGAGGACCTCGACGTTACCCGCAGCTTGTCGCACTACCCGCTTGACTCCCTCGTGGCCATCGAGATCCGTAACTTCATCACGCGTGAGTTCGAGGCCAACATGCAGGTTCTCGAGCTGCTCTCTTCCGGCAGCATCCAGACCCTCACCAAGGCCGTCTGCAAGAAGAGCAAGCTCTGCGTCGGATTCGACTGGAGCAGTTAGACGGAAGAGATGAAAAAGACATGACCTGCAGCATTGTTGATTTTTTACATCAACTACCACAAAACATTGTTATGCATGAAGAGATGATAGATTGTCATTTGGGGGGTCGGTCGGTGGAAGGGAACATAATTATGGAGACGGAAGGGGCGCATTGGTTCAGGGAATGAAAGAGTCACACGGGACACAAGGGCGACCAGACCACAATGCTGGATCTCCTTTTCTTTTCCTATATTGTTATGAATGTGTATGTGTCAGCAGTGTTCTTACTCTTTGCCTTCTTGGTGTGTATGCTTTTCATATAGGAGACCCGCCTGGCAATCGCGGTGTGAAGTTGACGGAAACAGAGGAAGAAGAGGGGATGAGATTGGAATCATTGGGATTGGGAGTTTTGATGTCATTTACTTTATGTTCTTGAATCTGTGGTATCATGTTCTTAGATTTGGCAAATGACGCAGACTTTCCTTAGCAAACATGGCATTGTTATACTTTGGTTCAATTGTGTGCTGCTGTGAGACTTGGTGAGGAGACTTGCCTCATGGGAGGTGAAGTTTGACGCAGTCAGGAGCTGACCTGGTTGGCGAGCTGTGTTCTCCTGCAGACCGCAAAGTCGGCATCAGCATCCTTCCTTTGAACGGGCAATAGCTTGAGCTTCCCGACGCGTCGGTCTCTCTCCAGCGACACTGAATTTTACTTCTTTCTTCGCCTCGTGTCTAGGCATTTTCAGCCGGCTAGCTGTGGCTAGGGAGTGAACCACGAGAACCACCGCAAGAAGGTTCCTAAGACGGCGAGACACACCGGTCTAAGACGACCACCATACTGGCGGGTGGCTTGCAGCTGGAGATTTGAGACATGCTAATTAGTTTAAACCCGCCCAAGATTCCGGGTCGGCGCTCGGGCAACAGCTAATGGTCTCTCGGTGCACTACGAACATGGCCGAGATTGCCCACGACTCAAGAACGCGAAATAGCAAAAGCTCGCACGATCGACGTCGATGAGAGCTCATTGAGAGAACCTTTTGAAGGATTACCCATCATGGTTTCTCTTGATGTAAGACCGCCACATGCCCCCCACTCCATGTGCTCTGGACCATTCACAACGAGTCGACAGGTTGGAAGGAAAAAGAGGAAAAAGCACAGACGGGGAAATGCTTTCCACTTTCAAGATGTGGCTGGTTACCCTTTGACCTCGGACGGTGTTCTGGAGAAGCGACGGGGCTTTAACCAAGGTAAAACACCCTAACCAGTAAAAGCAGAACCCGAACGACACCTTCGACGATCCGGCTCGTCCTGGTGCCTCCCCGTGTGGTTCAGCTGCGTATTGGTTTCTGGGCGCTTGTATTTTAGCATCAATGAGGGACTTTTCTTTGCCGGTACTCCAGCTCCAGCTTCCGCGGCTGGCGCATAGATGGTTGAAAACGGTTCGTAGAGGCTCCTCGGGGTGCCATGCTAAGCCATTTCTTTTACGTTTTTCCTTGGCATATTTTCCGCCCTTCCATTTAAGGAACCGCAAGGTCTCGACGTTAAAATCTTGATCGCTCAACATAATTGCGCAACCCCCCCGCCCCCTTCCCCCCTGAGAAAATCCATCTCCCCGGCTCCCGCGACGCGTTGTGGAGCCGGAAAAACCACATGAAGAAAATGAAGTTTCGAAACACTCTTTTCCTGAGTTAACAAGTGCTGAGCAAAGTTCAAAATGTCACGGTAAGTCGCAGACTCGCATCGAATAGAGTTGATGCAATGGTTCCGGCTACCGAACGCCTTACGCGCGAGCATGTGCCAAGAAACTCGTCATCGAGAAACCTTGGAATTTTGCTAACACTATGTCTTTTGGATGGAAGGTTGTTAAGGGGCGCGTTCCATAGTTTGGGATATCCCTTAGTAAACGTTTCTCCAGATAGGTGCCTCGATGCCCGCATGAACGATACAATGGTTTTGGCTACTTCTTTCCGAAAGACCGCTCTCACCCAAACAATCAGCTCTGAGGCCTCTGTGGTCTCTGTGGTCCCGGACTCAGAGAATGGCCTTTTCTGGGGATCAGACCAAGACGGTCACCCGCGACGGTGGGGGTCGGCACGGAAGATATACGACACCTCTTTGATCATCTTCTTGGAATTTTTCACGTAGGTTGAAGCATTTCTTATTTTTAGGCATATCCTTTTTGCTTGCTGACACAATACCTGTAGAACTATGATCAGCACTGCAGGAGTAAGTGTCCTAGTCGAAATTGCACAATTCCAACAACTGGTTCTGACCTTTGCCCCCCAAGACGCCTATTGCCGAACATAAACATCACCATCTCGGACTCAGCCCCGTTGCGGCCACCTGCATCTTCGTCTCAACATATCTCATCGGCCAGGCCATCGGAGGAGTCGTTCTTCCCCCTTGGTCAGAGTCCTTTGGCCGCAAGAAGCTTTATGTGGCCAGCACGGCTCTGTACAGCATCTCCTGTATAGTGGTAGGAGCGACGCCCACCGTTCCCGGGATCGTGATCGGCCGCCTTGTTGGCGGTTTCCTCTCTTCCGTGCCAACTACGGTTTCTACGGGCAGCATTGAGGATATGTGGGATACGAAGACTCGAGTATGGTGGGTGTTTGCGTGGGCACTGGGGGCCAACCTGGCCATCTTGACGGGGCCCGTCTTTGGGGCTACCATTATGGCGCACCTGAGCTGGTGAGACACTTAAGAAAACTGATCATTTGTCTCGAAATTGAGTCTGATCGTGTGATTCCGCAGGCATTGGATCTTCTACGTCGCCGCAATCGTCACCGGAGTTCTGACAGGTTTGTTTTTGACGATCAAGGAATCACGGCCCTCGGTTGCATTGGCAAAGATCGAAATCGCAGCAACGGGCCACAACGCATCCGGGCGCGAAAAGCTCGACCTTATCCGCCCTCTACGTCTCTTCTTTACCGAGCCCATTGTGTTTCTCGTCGCCGTTCTAAGCGCAATCGCGTTCGGGCTCATCTACCTTTTCGCGGAAGCCCTGCCGATGGTCTACGCGCGCATGGGTTTCGAGGACGGGTGGAAGAACCTGCCCTTCCTAGCTCTCGGTATCGGCATGCTCCTGAGCCTCCTCACCCGCTTTTACGACAAGAAGGTCCTTTCCAAACGGACTGCCGCCTCTCTTCCCATCACCCCAGAGTCCAAGTGTGACGGCTTCGTTATTGGGGCGCCGATGCTGGCCGTTGGCCTTTGGTGCTTCGCCTGGACGATACCGCCTCGCGTCCTGGCCGCACACTGGGCTTTTCCGACCATCGCTCTCGTTCCGATAGGATACGCGGTCAACGAGTTTGACCACGTTCTTGCTGGGTACTTGACCGACTGCTACCAGACGTACGCTGCCAGCGGGTTCGCTGCTTTGGCGCTGGTTCGGTCGCTGTGCTGCGCGACTTTCCCGCTGTTCGGGCATATCATGTTCGAGTCGCTCGATTTCAATATCTCACTCACCGTCTTTGCTTGTTTGGCGACGATACTTTGCGTTGTGCCTCCGCTACTTTTGCGGTACGGCAGTGTACAAAGAGCACGGAGCAAGTTGGCAGCTTAGTGATGAGAGGAGCATTCATAAACTGTAAAAGGTTTGTTAATTTCAAACGCTTTAAAATTCTTTGGTGTTGTTATGGCGAAGTTGGAGATGACGAGTATGCGGTAGGTTTCATTGAGAACTCAGACGTGACCTTCTCGCAATAGTCAATCAGGGCAGCTTCTTGCCCAGTTCCACCCTGCTCCTTCGTCTGCATGGCGTCGATGATATTAGCCCGCGGATTGGGATGGAATCGACCCCACGGCTCAACCCAACTGCTCCTATCTTCGGTAGACACATCGGGAGAGAAGCCAGCTATCACGAGCTAGGATAACATCGCGGGGAAAAGGGCTTATTAGGCTATGTTAGGGAAGTCCATAGGAGTTAGGAGATATAGGGAGGCACTAGGTAGGCCCTAGATAAGTCCTCTAGCCCTTATATAATAAGTCAGAGGGCTAGAGAAGAATATTTAACCTTAAATATACCTGACTATACTACCTCTCTTACTCTATACTATACTGTTTTATAATATATTCTTCTCTTATACCTATATTAATAGGGGTATGAACTATTAGAGTAATATAATATATAATAATATAATACTTACTTATAGGTTTACTAGAGAGGTAAATATAATATTACTATTAGAATCCCCTACTAGCTAGGATTAATTAAATAGCTAAACCTAGGATAAGATACTTACTACGTAGAATAATAATAAGGGTACTAGTAGAGAACTAGGTAGCTAATTAATAGAGACTAAATTAGATTAGCTTATTAAGGAGGAAGAAAAGAAGAATTAACTAAAATATAAATAAGAATATCTTAACGCCTTAAGAGCTAGCTAACTATTAACTCTAGTAAGTAACCTTATTACCTACTAGGTAGTTATTAGTAGTAACCCTAAGGCGAAGAAGTACTAGTTAGAACTTTAAGAGAAGCACCTCCTAATACTTAAGTATAAAAGGGGTACCTAGATTTATTTTAATTAATTTATATTTGATCTTAATATATAATTTAAGATAAATAAGATTATATTAAACCTTAAAAAAGTACTATTTACTACTAAGTACTTAAAAGCATTAGTAATAAAGTGTGAGGTTATAGCCTACAAAAGGCTGGGCCAGGGAAGGAAAGAGTAGCAGTAATATAGGGGTTAGTTATATTATAGAAGATAAGTTAGCCCTTCTAGCTACTTATACGCGCGGAGCCCTTTTTAGGGCTCGGCTGACTAATGCAGTTAAACCTCGGCGGAGGCCCGGCGCTATAATCCTAATCCCTTATAATTACCCCCCCTCTAGAGGGCTTAGTCTCTAAGCCCAATAATCCAAGTCTAATAATCCATAAAACTCCTGCCTGCGCGGGGATTCGAACCCTCTGTAGCGCTTATGATTAGTTATATCCAGGCCTTCAGGTCTTTCACCTAGTTACCACGGCTTCGCCAGAGGCCCCCCAGGCACTCAGCAGTCTATTGTCTTCCGCATAGCTTTAGGTCTTTTACCTATGCGCTAGCGGGCTGGTTTCTATCTAGGCCTTTGGGTCTTTCACCTAGTTACTATAGCTTCACTAGAAGCCCCCTGGGCACTTAGCAGTCTATTTATCGTCTGATATATATAACTTAAAAACGCTATCCTCTATAATCTATATACCTCTGCTAGTAGGGATACCTATAGTCTCGCCTATTAGTAGTATACTTAGCATTAAGTATAATACCTATATAGCTTTAATACTTACGCAAGGGCTGCCTAGGCCTGCTGAGAGCCTAGTAACTAGCTAGTAGAAATAGCACTAATTAATAGAGTAGCCCTTCTTATAGCACTCTTTATACTATAGATTAGCCTAGTAGTTAGCCTCGTAGTAGCCTAGCTTGCTATACTTTAGGCAGGTGCTACCTAGGGTATTAGGGCTGCTATAGTTAAAATAAGCCCTCTTTAGAGCTAGCTTAGTAGTAGCTGCTCGCGCTAAGGGCTCTATAAACCGCTCTAGGTATATATCCTATAGCTACTCTATAGTAGTAGCTATAGTATATAGCTATTATATATTAAATTTCTAGTATTAAAGGCTTTACTAAAGCTAGGATAAAAGCTAGAAGTAAAAGGTAAGAGCTTAGGCCTAGGACTCTTTAAAGTCCAGGGTTCTAAGGGCTTAGTAAATTACTAATTACTTAGTAAAGAACTAGAGAAGCTATTAGCTAGGTTCTTACTAAAGGCTATTAAGAAGGCTATATAGCTAGTGCTCTTATAGTCTAGGGTTAATATATTCTTAGTAGATAAATATAGAGAAGTTAGCTTATATTAGATTAGTAAGGCTAGTATAATAATAGCGTTATTATATTTATAGCCTAGTAATTACCCTTATAAGTATCTATTAGATCTTCTATAGCTTAGAGGCTCTAAGCTAGAGGGTATTACTATCTTCTATTGCTATTAGCTAATTATAGATTTAGGCTAGTAGACTATCTTTAGCAAGGGTTCTATAAGGGTATACTAAAAGGCGTTTATATTTATAGGCCTAGGTCTTAGTCTTAGAGACTAGTATAGGGCGCGTAGATAGGGCCTAAATAAGCGTATTATTCTAGTTAGCCTAGCGCTGAATAGTTATAATAAGTTTAGTAATAAGGGCTGCATTAGGCCCGTAGTAGCTAGAGGGGTTTTAGAAGCAAAATTTTGACTTAGCTTATTAGGCGTAGAGGCGCTAGCGATGCCTTAGCAGCCTGATCTCATACTACTGCTTATTCTAGAGCTAGCTACCTGTTGATTAAGTAGAACTTATCTAATTATAAGGTTATAGCTTATAAAAAGCTAGGCTAGGGAAGGAAAGAGTAGTAGTAATATAGGGGTTAGTTATATTATAGAACATAAGTTAGCCCTTCTAGCTACTTATGCGCGCGGAGCCCTTTTTAGGGCTCAGCTGACTAATGCAGCTAAACCTCGGCGGAGGCCCGGCGCCGGTTCGGCGCCGGCTCGGCGCTGTAATCCTAATCCCTTATATAAAGTAATAGACCTTATACCTCTCTATGAACTATAATAATAAAGCAAAGGATATTACTCAAGTAATAATAAAGAACTAGTTGACTAATAGAATAGCTAATATAAGGTCTAAAACCCTTAATATATAAACCTAGCTTAAATAAGCCTACTAGTAACTAAGATAATTATATTAAAGCTTTATTAATTACTATAAAGGGATTAAAGTAGAGAGCCCCTATTAATAACTAGAGGAGATCTAGATAGCTAATATAATAGCTAGGCTAAACCCTAAGCTCTAGTATTATATTATAGTAAATAGATTACTAAAATCATAGCTTAACCTTAATACTAGGGCTAGAAATACTAAACTTATAATTAATACATAGATATATAAAGTACTAGTAAGGGAATAGGGGACTAGTAATAAGAGAAGATAACTAGAGAGCTAAATTATTAATTTAGAGGGATAAACTAAATCTATAAGGCGATAAGCCTATAAGAATTATAGTAATACTAATAACTACTAAGAGGATATTAAGAACTTACTATAGGATTCTGAAAAGGAAATTATCTATTATAGTTATAAGAGGAAGGGCTATATTACGCTAAGGTACCTATACTATAAGAAGTATAGCTACCCCCGCTATAAAGGCAAACCTTACCCTAATAAATAACTAGAGGAGGACTAAGTAGTGATATATATAGTTTAATAGGATAGTAACTGGCTATATTATATTAAAGCAATAGTATAAGTCTAAGTTATAAGTAGCTAGAAGATTAATATTATACTTATTAATTATAAAGCTAATGAGAATACTATAAATTAGAGGATTATAACTGATATTTCACTAGAGGCTAATAGGTTAGAACCTATTAGGGGAATATAAGTATCTAAGGGACCTAACTATAATATATAAATAATAGTTACTTGAATAAATAATAGTTACTTGAATAACTAATAGTATAAGTATCTAGTAGATAGCTTTATATAACTTTAGGATTAGTAATAATAATAGTTATAATACTATCTATAGGAATATTCGCCTACCTATATAGTAGGTAGGACTCCTACTCGCCTGATAGGCTAGATCCGACTTCGGATCCGTGGCCTAGGTTAGAATATCTAGGACCTAGCGAGTAGTTATA
>JAOQIF010000234.1:80323-100992 GCA_026260285.1 Colletotrichum sansevieriae | reverse complement strand
TTATTATTTAATAATAAATAATAAATAATTAATATTTTATAACTAATAATTAATAACTAATAATTAAAAAGTAATAATCAATAATTAATATATAGTATTTGATAACTAACAGCTAAGAGTTAAAAACTTATAATTAAAAGCTAATAACTAATACTAAGAATTAGTAATTAACCTCAAACACTTAATATTTAATAACTAATATCTAATATCTAAAGGTTAAAAACTAATTAATTAATAGTTAATAACTAATAACTAGTAGTTATATTTATATAATATTTAACTATAAATATAAAGGTATTAGGGGCTATAGGCTATAGTTAGGTTAAACTAATAGAAGAAGTACTTAAAAGGTAGGTATAATATTACTATACTACTTTAACTTACTTCTCTTAAGATCCTCTTTTTTAACCTTTAGTCAGTCCTTATTAAGTTCTTATTATAGAGGGTTTTATACTTTAGACCTATAGGCCTCTCTATCCCTTTAGCCTCTATTACCTGAGCTATTCCTAGGCTTCCCTATTCTATATACTTAATTCCCTTAGAATTATCCCCCTTCAAATTATAATAGTCCCTACTATAAGCTTAGAGTACTAGGTCCAGTATAGCTATTATTATTCTTCTCTATTATCTTATATAGCAGGTATCTACTATATATTCGCTAAGGGTTCTATTATTACTTAGTATTATAGTTATTCCTAATAGCTCTAGGGCTTAGCTACATATAAGACCCTTTCCCTTTTAGGTCCTTATATCTTCTATATTTAAAGCTATTCTTTCCTTTAGATAGAGGTAATTATTTAGTATTTATAGCTCTTGTTCTCTAAAGTTCCGCCCTTTATCTAGCGAGCATTCTTAATATAATATCCTTATAATAGCCTTTATAATAGCCTTACCTTTCATCTTATTCTCACCCTTTATTTAGTAAGCCTTCTTAATATAATATCCTTATAATAGCCTTTATAATAGCTTCGTTGTTTATCTTATTATCCCCCTTCTAAATAGGTGCGTTATAGGGCTATTAAGTAGGTTAGATAATAACTACTATTATTAACTTACTATATCTACCTCCTTCCCTTTAGTAGCTTACTATAGTAAATACCTATTATTTATATTATCTAAGGTTATACCTGCCTCTATAATTATTTAATAAGGCCTTATAATCCTCTATAGATTAATAGCTTTTTCCCGCCCTAGGGTTAGTTCCTTTCCTCTTTACTATAATATATCTATTTTTAACTTTATATTACCTAGACTTTGCTAACCCTTTATAGAATAATCCCCTTTCTATAATACTTCCTATCTAATATTATAAGTACTAAGAGCCTTATTTCCTAAATCCTTACTAACTATAGCCCTAATAACTCTAAGCTTTGTAATAGCCTATATTAGGATTACTAGTTAGGTAGTAGCGAGCCTGATATTAGCTACGCGCTATAGCTTTATAAGAGCACCTTAGTTACTTATTAGTATACCTATAATAGCGAATATATATATAAGTTATATTAGTCTTATACTATTAAGTGCTATAGGGTAAGTTTAGTAAGTATTTGGAGAAGGTATAAGCTAACTTTCTTACTTCTAGATCACTACTTATTTTATTACTTCTATTTATTACTACTAGAACTAGGTTAAGCGTTAAACCTGATAGATTATAGCTAGTAAGTATTATTAATATAAGACTTTCTATATCCTTATAGCTATAGAGAAGGGTTAGGCCCTTCTCCTGAGTCTCTATAACTAATTAGTAAACCCTACTAAGTCTTAAATAGGGTACTAATTAGTATAAGAACTAGTTAGTTGCTATAGGTATGAAGGAGAATACTACTACCTATACTTAGGTATATCTTTAAATATAGGTTTTACCCTATAGTTAGCTTTATCTTTACCTTTCCTACTAATATATAATTATAG
This sequence comes from Colletotrichum sansevieriae, assembly GCA_026260285.1. Classification (NCBI taxonomy): domain Eukaryota; kingdom Fungi; phylum Ascomycota; class Sordariomycetes; order Glomerellales; family Glomerellaceae; genus Colletotrichum; species Colletotrichum sansevieriae. The sequence continues at coordinate 99,081 of JAOQIF010000234.1, read as the reverse complement.
GTAGCTCGCTAAAATAAGGATTAAAACCTAACAAATAAGACTATAAAGTAGATTAATAATACCTTTCCTTCTTCCTTATATAATAAGACTTATATCTTCAAGTAGGCTAAATTTCTTAATATACTTGCTAATATTCTAATAATATAACTCTTAAAGAATAATACCTATATAGCCTTACTTCCTTTATAGGAGCCTTTAAAGATCTAAGGTGCTTATATACTCTATAAAGCCTATTACTATACCCCTATTTCTGTTTTTAAGATAATTAGTAGTAATCCCATTTAAGGAACAATGGCGGGTGCAGGATGCAGAGCCATGCTATTAGCAAAACGTCAGCGAGTCAGGGGCGAATAAATACACCTTAGAGAAGACTCTGCAAGCAGAAACCTTAGAAGGTTAAGTAATAGTCTAATATAATAATAGATACCTACGTTTTAATATTCTAGCTTTTCCTAGTTTAGGCCTTTAGCTATACTCTTTATAGTTCTATTGCTTCTATCTCGATTTAAGAAACTAGCGCTAGTTAGAATATCTAAAGCGAACTAGTAATAATATACTAATAATTTAGCAATAGAGTTTAATTATAATAAACTCCGGGCTAGGTATATAGAATATAACTAATAGGGTCTTAGCTAATAAGATATTAATTATTCGCTAAGCCCTGAGATATAGGGAATATAATATAGATACTACGCTAGGGGAGTAAATAACCCTAGTAATAACATAGCGGGAGGAATAACTCCAAGGGTTAGGCTAGGTCCTAGGTAGCGCTAGACTAGGCAGACTACCCCTCGAGGGGTAAATAGATAGCGAGCAGTAGCTAATAGGGTACCCCGCCTAGGACGCCCTGAGAAGCTAGTATCTCTAGTATCCTTACCTAGGCTATAGGGCTACTATAGAAATAATAGGAGAACCTTATAGAGCAGATATATCTATAATAGTAGTAGCACGAGGAATAAACCGCTACCTTATTATAAGAACTTGCTAATCGCTTAGCGCTAAGATACTTATAGAGAGAATATAAAAAGCCCCCTATATATAACTACTATACTATAACCGAGGATTATACTATAAACTAGGTTAATAACTAGATCTAAGTAATTAAAGATAGAAACTAACTACGCGCTAGTAGTATACTAGAGTAGTAGGTCTAATAAGCGCTTATAAAGATAAGCTTATCTCTATAGACCTAGTAGCGATATTATAAGGCTAGGATAGAAGGAGACCTAGCATAAGCTAACTTTATAGCGTTTACTTACTAATAGTATATTAACCCTAAGCTTTAAGAGCGAAGGTACTACGAGAAGCTAGATATAATAAGGTAGAAAGAGATATAGTTACTAATATAGTTCTTTATTAAATAGTTAGTAATATATTAGGACTTAGGTATAGTTAGTATAGAGGATAGCAAGGCTAAGGCCTATATACTGTACTTCTAATTAGCCCTATTCCTATATAAGGAGCTCGAATATTAGAAAGTTAAGATATAGAAGCTAAGAGATATAGCTATAGAAGCTGAATGCTTATAGGAGATATATTACTAATAGGTAGCAAACCTCTATAAAGTAAAAGCAAGAAATAGCATATAGGGGAAGAGTATAACCTAAGGGGGCCCCTAGTAGCGAGGTTAGGTTAAAAGACGGGCTAATAGGGTTCTAGCTAGAAGATAATACGGGGTTTATAGAGCCTAATGCCTTACTAATAGGTTAGTAGCGCGATATAGGGATCCGATCGGAATAGGTCTATATCTAGCTCTAGTATACGACCTATAATATCTAATTATATAATATGCTTTAGCTATAAGCAAAAAGGGTATAAGAGGGCAGACTGCCTAGATAAACGCGCGAGATAAAGCATAAATAAAATGCTAGTAATATATTAAGTACTCGCTAAGAAGGCGAGGGTTAATATAATCTAATCCTTAAGAGTTAAGGAACTTAACTTATTAGAAAACGAGTAAGCCGGGGGACTATACTAGTAACCCCTATGCCTAAATTAGAACTAGATACTCTCCCTAAGGGAGCTATTATAAAGGGATAGGCGATTATTCTCTAGAATATAGCTAAATAAGAAGTAGTAGTAGATATAGATTCTTATTCCTAGGTTGATATTATTAGTAGTTAACTAGCTAAATCCCTATAACTACGACCTATAGTAGCTATTACTCCTATATTAGAAGGGTTTAATAAGTTATTTATAATAGGCTAGAATATATACTAGCTAATACTTTTCCTTATTAACTTAGGAGGAGAAGTAAGGAAGATATAGCAACTCTTTGCTAAAGCCTCTTAACCTAAAGGAGCAGGAGACCTCCTCTTATCATAATACTCTATAGGAAGAGAGGGTATTATAATTAATACCCGGATAAATACCTAGGAATACGAATGCTTTAGTATTACTAAGCTATTAGCATTTATATAAGAGATCGTTAAGAATAGCTAAAAGGCCTATGTTATATATATATTAGGGAATATCACTCCTTATAAGCTGCTAATAGGGGCTCTAGAAGAAGAAGATACCCTAGAGGGCAATATAGAGTTACTACTAGAGTTATTTAGTAAATAGGTAATATTTAATAAATAGTTAGCAAAGTAATACCTAGTCCTAGAGGGTGCGGAATATACTATTAACTTAATCAAAGGGAAGAAACCTCTATATAGGCCTATCTACCTACTAAACGAGCATTAGTTAGAAGAACTTTGCTAATATATTGCTAATAACTAAGCAATAGGGCAGATCTAACCCTTAACTAGCTAAGCAGGCGCCCCTATCCTTTTTATACCTAAGAAAGATAGATCCCTATGCTTTTATATAAATTATCGAGGCTTTAATAAGGTAATAATAAAGAACTAATATCTACTCCCTCTTATTAGCAAACTATTAAATAAGCTTCGGGGAGCAAAATAGATCTCGAAAATCGATATTTAAGATATATACTACTATATCTATATTAAGCTAGAGGATCGCTAGAAAATAGCATTTAGGATATATTATAGGTATTTTAAATATACCATTATGCTATTCGGACGTATAAACGCCCTAGCTATATTCTAGGCGTATATTCACTAAGCGCTCGCTAAGCTGCTAGATATATATTATATTACTTATATAAATAATATTATAGTCTATTCCGAGATAAGAGAGCAATATATAAAAGACCTTCTCCGAGTGCTCTATAGGCTTTGCTAATAGGAGCTCTATGCTAAGCTTAGTAAGTATAGGTTTTACTAATAGCAGGTAGAGTTCCTAGGGTATATTATTATACCTAAGGGCGTATTAATAGATTAAACTTATATCTAAGCTATTACTAAATAGAAGCTGCTAAAGATATACTAAGATATCTAGGTCTTCCTTAGATTCTATAAGTTCTATTATAGGTTTATAGCGGGATATTCAGGTATTATAGCCCTAATAATATCCCTATTAAAGGGTAGTGAGAATAATAAGAAAGGAGGCGAGTTTCACTAGCTAGAGGAGGCTTAATAGGCCTTTGAGTAGCTTTAAGCCGCCTTCTGCTTAGTAACTATTCTCTAATACTAAGACCTAACCCGCGAGATAAGGGTTAAGATAGATACTTCTATAAAGGCTATATCTAGTATCCTATTATAATATATTAATAGTTAGTAGCAACTAGTTACTTACTATACGCAGAAGCTTAGTAATATAGAGCAACGTTAGGGAGCAGGCTAATAGGAACTTCTCGCTATAGTTAAAAGCTTAGATTATTAGGCTTACTACCTTTAGGATATATCGAAGAAGTTTATAATTCTAATAGATTACTAGGTACTAAAGGGAGTTATTAGCGCGCTTGCGCAGGACCTTTAGGGAAAGCTTGCTAGATAGGTATATAAACTCTTAGTATTTAATTTCAACCTAGAGCATAGATCAGGGGTTATAAACCTAGTAGATAGTCTATCTAGGAGGCTAGACTATATAGAGGGGGAGGTGAAGTATAATAATATACTCCTAACCCTAGCAAGGAAGCTAAGGTTTATTAGCAAACTACTAGTAGACCTTTAGATAAATATTACTATATTATAAGATAGTATAGAGACCTCAAAAGTATTTATTAACGCTATAAGGGCTAGTATAAGGTGCTCCTTCTAGATAGATAGCTCCGGGGGTAGAGACGCCTCGGTCTCTAGTCAGCATTACGCTCTATAGCATACTAATATTACTATAACTATAGTAGCTATAATAACCTAATACTAAAGAGCAAGGGGTAATATAGAGAATGCTTAATAAGAGGTTATTAACTAAGAGGACTCGCTTAGAGCTAGGGTTACTATAGCATAGTAGTATATCCTATACTAGGTTATAAGGGAGCTTATAATAAGTGAAATAGCGGATAGTTAGTAACCCTCCGAAGCGATAGAGAATCTTATCTGCAGACTGCAGGCTAATAACTTATAATACTAGATATAATTAGAGAGAGTATATAGACCGGCTAGCGATTATAGGGGCTATACGATCGATAGTTATAGAACCCTATTCTATAAGGGACGGCTAGAGATACTATAAGAAGGGTCTCTGAGGCTAGAGATCCTTTGCTAATACCACGATAACTATAGGGCGGGTTATATAGGGGTAAATAAGACTACTAAGTTAATCTCGAGGAACTTCTATTAGCTAAACTTAGCTATAGATATACGTGATTATATTATAGGGTGCTATATATGCTAGGGGAACCGCATTCCGAGGCATAAGCCTTATAGAAAGTTATAACTACTACCCTTACCTATATACCCGTTCTAGGAAATAAGTATAGACTTTATTACTAGATTGCTAGCGAGCACTTAGAATATAGGCGGAGAATATAACGTAGTTCTCGTTATTATATACTAAATAGCTAAGTTCGCTATATTTATCCTAATAACGAAGTAGCTAATAGCTGCTAAGTTAGCGCGGATTATCTATAAATAGGTTAAATGCTGCTTTAGCACTCTAGAGGGTATTATTAGTAACTAAGATAAGCTCCTAACTAGCTAATTTTAGGAAGAGTTCACGAGAGAGAGGGCTATTAAGCGCTACCTCTCTACTATATACTATCCCTAGACTAATAGGTAGTTAGAAAGGATATACTAGATATTAGAGAAATACCTGCGAGTATATACTAGCGACTCGCTATAAGAATAAGTAATCTAGCTACCCGAGGCGGAGTTCGCATATAATAATAGTTACTATAGCACTACTAGCTGCTCGCTAATAGAGGCCTTATATAGTTACTACCTGCGTTGCATAGAATATATAGCTCCTGTAAATAGGGTTATAGTATAGGGTATAAGGGAGCGAATTAAATATATTTCAAGACTCCGCGAGAGGGCCTAGGAATAGTAGTAGAAAGCTACTAAAGCATAAGCTAAGTATTATAACATAAGGCATAAGGACTAGACCTACTATTAGGAATAAGTTATTAGGCTATTAACGAAGAACTTCCAGTTTACGAATAAGAAACTAGCACCTAGGTTTATATAAGTAGCTATTATAGAACTAGTTAGTATATAAATATATAGGGTCTATCTGCTACTATAGTACTAATAAATATATAATATATCCTCTATTACCTTACTAGAACTATAAGATAACTACTAAGCAGGCAGCAAAGGTTCGCCTATATACCTAGAGCTCGAGGATAAGCTAGAGGAATAGGAGGTAGAAGAGATTGTTATATAGCAAGATATTAGTAATAATATATATTATCTAGTAAAATAAGTAGGATAGTCTATAGAATATAATACATAGGAGCTTATAGAGAATTTAGCGAACGCATAGGAGGCTATTCACAAGTTCGATAGATAGTATAGGAGGTTTAATAAGAAATAGGATAACTAGTTACTTAAGTTATAGTAATAAGTCGCTAATTATAAATTATAAGATTATAGAATAGAGGCTAAGTTGGGAAGTAGAATATTAATTATATTAAATAGCGAATTATCGCTAATATTATAGCAAAAAGAGGGGTATTATCCTATAAGAAAAAAAGCAGGGAGCTAACTATCTAAATAGTTATTCACTTCTAACTATAGCTACGGGCGCGAGCACCCCGACTACTATAACTATAACTAGTACTATAGCGACTAGTCGCTAAGCTAGCATTACTAGCATCCCTATTATTATTGCTCACAGACCGACTACCTGCTAACTTACTACTAGACTTACTACCCGAGTTACTACCCGACTCGCTACTAGAGCTACTACCTACCTCGCTACCTAACTTATTACTAGAGCTATTATTAGATATAGTAATAGTAACCTTAGTCTTCTTAGCCCTTCTAGCCCTTTTTGCTAAATTATTGCTATTCTCTTAGCTATATTTAGTAGGAGTATAGAGGTATAAGGTGCGAAAGATAGGGCGAGTATTAATAATAGTAATAAAGCAAGAAGGAACGTCGTTAGAGGTATACTTAAGGAGATTATCTTATAGCAACTTACTAAATTTGGAAAAGGAGTTAATATTATGCTTATAAGAGCGCTTAGAGACTAGTTTTATTAAAGGGTTATTAACTAGATAATTAATCTTATTATAGAGGTATATAGCGGGACCGTCGTTATAAATATATAGCAGCTAGGCGGCGTTCAGGCGCTAAAGCATATTAATACTATTATAAAGGGTACCGATCTAAAACTAATTATTAATAAGATATAATTAGCGAGGGAGTAGGAAGTAATAGCCTATATAAACTAAGATATTAAGGGCGAGGTGCTCATAGATAGAAGCGAGCTCCTAGAGTTAGAGCTGCTCTATATTATAGCTACTACTACTAGTAGTAGGATCGTAGATAAGTTTAGTAATATGCTTTTATACTACTAGATAGTTGCTAAGGGAAGTAAGTATATAATATTAATAAAGAGGGGTTAAGATACCCTTATATTCCTAGATTTAAATTTAATAAAATATATTCTAGGTGATCTAGGCTATGCCCTAAAGCTCCTAGGGAACCTACTAGGTATTAGCATATAGTAACCTAATAGCAAACTAGCAGAGACTTATAGCAGCATATTTCTTCTTATCGAAGTTATAATAGATATACTTCTATATATATTCGCTATATATATAGCAAAGGTTAACGACGTCTTAATATATCTTATAAAGATAGCTAAGATAAGGATAGCTACTATTAGTATTACTAGTAAGGTTACTAGAGAGGATCTCGGGATTATATAGGTATTTAGCGAGAATTGCACCTATATATATAATATAAGATATAGCGGAGAACGATTAGCGAAATAATAGGGAAAGAGATAAACTAGAAAAGGAAGGAATAGGGAAATTAATAATTATAATAAAAGCTCGCGGAATAGATAATAAAGAGAAAAATAATAAAGGCTACTAAGTTATAAAAAGGATACTAAAGAGGGAAAAATCTAGCTAGGTCGGAGACCTCGAAAAGTAGACGCCCTTTTATAATTAGTATTACTAGGTAATAAAGCTAAATAATTACTAACTATGTACCGGTAAATAGTTACATAATTATTAGTAACTAATTAAAAAACAATAGCGATACTCAAAATTTAAAAATATATAAAGCGCTAGAAAATAAAATACGTTATTCGCTATAGCAGCCTAAGTCTAGCGCAAGAAGGAGTAATAGCAAATAATATAATAAAGATGCTAAACTATCGCCCTATAGTTAGCAATATAGAGCTATATTACCCTACTAGTACGCCTTAGGGACTAAGGCTTTAGAAGGGGGGGTAATTATAAGGAATAATAGCAGGTATAGGATGCAGAGCTATGCTATTAGTAAAACGTTAGCAAGTCAGGGGCGAATAAATATACCTTGGAGAGAACTCTGCAAGCGGAGAACTTAGAAGGTTAAGTAATAGTCTAATATAATAACGGATACCTACGTTTCAATATTCTAGCCTTTCCTGGTTTAGGCCTTTAGCCATACTCTTTACATATTTCTATTAATTAGGAGTTCATATATTCTTAATATATACTTATAGAGGTTTTAATTTCGCTTGTCCTCTAGATCCTAATGCTTCTATAGATTATAGTTAGTATTAAGAGTAATCCTAGATTAAATATTAATTAAGCCTTACTATTTCTAGGTATATTATTTTCCTTTTCCTAGCTTATAATATAATATAGTAGAATATATCGCTAGGAGGGATAATTACTACTCTATTGCGAACTTTAAATATAGGTGCGCTTTCTAGATATATATATTATTAATAGTAATACTTAAATATATTACTATTATGGTAGTTAATAAGTTAGGGTATAATAAATAATAGTAAAGGATTAATTAAGGATTAATTAAGGATTAATTAAGGATTAAATAAGGATTAAATATAGTTTAGGGATAGTATAAGTGAAGCTTAGGTATAGTTTAGGTATAACTTAGGTATAGCTTAGGTCTAGTATAGGCTTAGTTTAGGCTTAGTTTAGGTGTGGATTAATTTGGGATTAAGGGATATTTAGGTTTAGTTTAAGAGAGAAGGAAATAACAAAAATAGAGGGAGGGGAAGCATTCTTGAAGTAATAATCTAATTATATAATTATCTAAAGTAGGGTCCTTAGTATAAAAATAGAACTTATAGATCTTAAATGCTATATAACTCTCTCTTCCTTTTTTATACTATTTATCCTTCACTCTAGAGTCTCTAGAGATTACCTAGGGATTACTTGGAGATTATTCTCTCTCTACTCTTAGTAATTCTCTATATATTAGGTATATTAATACTTAAACTAATCTAGGAGTAAACTAAGATTAATTATAGTACCTTCCTAGCTCTAATATAGCTAAGCCTAAGAATATCTATATTCCTAGCTAGTATAAGCCTAGCTTTATCCTCAGTAAGAACCTCTATAGATCGGGATACTGTTATACGTATAACGACTATATTAATATCTCTAAGGGACCTATTATTCCTACTAAAGATATAAAGAGCGTTAACTCCTATACTAGCTTAAATGTTTACTAGGGCCCTAGTTAATCCCAGATAAATCTTAAAGAGTATATCGACTATTATATAGCCGCCCTTATTATAATCCCTAAGGTCCCTATTATCCTAAAGGATAAGAGCAAGGTATATTTATACTTAGATTAATTTATAAGTATACTACTAATATATCTCTAGGTTAGCCTTATAGCCATAAAGTAGGGAGTCCTTTAGGGTATTTATAAGTCTAAGTATAGTAAGTACTCTTTAATTAAACCTTAACTAATCTCTAATTATCCCTAGAGTGCCCCCCTACTAAGTGGGATAACTACTATATTATCTAGGCTACTTATCTTATTATAGATAGTAACATAACGCCTTACTATAAGGTAATAGCTATTAGCTATTATAGGAATACTAACTTCTACTAGCCTTACTCCTATCCTCTTAAGGGCCTATATAAGAAGCTTAAGGAGGAGGTTAAGGAGGAAGCCTAGATTAATCTAGGCTTTAGTAATAAGAGACTAAACCTATCTTTTAGCTTTAAGTAGCTACCTTTATATTTAGATTACTCTAAGGTAGGGCTAATAGAAAATAGATTAATCTTCTAAGAGCTCCTCTAAATACTGTTCGTAGATTAATTCTAGATCTATTTATATCCTTAACTATGCTGCCTTAATTTCCTAGAGCTCTATTTATAATTATATAAACTCTTAAAGTCTTACTAGCTCCTTAATAGTAGGAATAATTAAGTTAGGAGCTTACTGTACTTAGGTTATATTTTATTAAGTACTATTTCCCTAATATTACTACTAGCTATTATATATAGACTATTATTATAAAGAACTAGAGATATATATAAGTATTAGAGAGGAAGCCTAGAGTAATCTTAGAATATACCTAGATTAAATATAGCCCCTTCCTTATAGAGAAGACTAGCGACTTAATAGAACTAAAGGTCTACTACTTAATAAAGCTAAGATTAAAAACTTAATATTATTAGATTTAACTATTAGATAGAGGAATAGAGAGCGTATTGGGATTAGGGCTAGGGATTCACTTATAAGGACTATCAGAGGTAATAATAATAGCGCGGGAGAACTTAAAAGCTAGAAACTTAAGCTTCGCTAAGGAGGTATAGCATACTGCTAGAAGATATTATCTCGCTTAGAGTATTAAGAACGCTTCCTTTTCTCTAGGAGTAATTCTATACTAATCTAGGCTTAATCTTAGCTTAAATAGAATATATACCTTAGTAGATAAGTTTCTAGGCTTCCTGCGCGTATACTAAGGTCTAGCGGTATATAAAGCATATTTTATACTACTTAAAGATATTACTTTCCTTATATATATAGAGGTCCTAGATCTAAGGACTAAAAATAAAAATATTAGATAATTTATAAAGTATGTAAGGAATAAAATACGCCTAAACTACGCCTAAGCTACGCCTAAGCTATACCTAGACTATATCTAAACTACGCCTAAACTAAACTTAAACTAAGCCTATTTAAGGCCTAACTAAGATTATACCTAGTATTAACTATTACTTATTACTTATTTTTCCTATATTATAATTAGTAGCTTTTGCTAGCTACTCTATATATATAATAAGTAGTAGAGTAACTTAATAGGATACTAACTTATCCTAGTTTACTTTAGTATTTTTTAACTAGATTAGGTTTAAGCCTAGGTGGATATACCTCTAGTTCTTATATTAAGCCTAGTATTAATTTTTAGATTAGAATAAACTAGGAGTAATCTGAGATTAAATATAGATCAATCTAGGTATAATCTTACTTACCTAGTAACTAGTTAATTATACTATTCTATTCTTAATATAACCTATATGTTAGAAGAGATATTATTATATACAATAATAACCCTAGTGCCCTATTATATATAGTTCTAAGGGTATCCTAGATACTATATTAAAAGTAGACTTTATGATACTAGACTAAATACTCTAGATAAACCTACCTCCCCTTCTTATATAGTAATAGAACGTTAGATTATATATAGGTCTTAAAGCTTATTCCTTATTAGTATAAAGTATAATCTAGCTATAATTATAGAGAGTATTCTAATATACCTCGAAGAAGCTTTATATCTATATCTATAGTAATCCTAAGGAGCTTATAGTAATATTAGCTAGGTTGAGGCTTAGAAGGTATATAGTGCTAGCTAAAGTAGATATATAGCACTCTCCCTCTTACGACCTAGAATACGTACTTAAAGAAAAGGTAATGTATTTTAGGGTCCTTAGAGTTTACTATAGTATAAGTAAATAGAATACCTATTATACCCTTATTGGTCTTAGATTATTTTAAGATTATATTAACAATAAACCTACTTCGCTCTAGGTCTAGTGTATAGTAACCTAATATAATCTCTCGTTTATTCTTATTAGAAAGGTACTTATAGTTTATATTAAGCTAGTAGGTCTTAATAGCTTTCTAGAACTCAGCTTAACCTTACTAAAAGCTAAGTGCTATCTATAAACCACTTATACTATAGTAGAAGTACTATAAGTACTGGAAATTATTAGTATATAGAGTAATTATGAATTACTCTAGGGATATTCTAAGAATATACCTAGAATATCCTAAGAAAGAACTTACTTAATTATCTCCTATAGTGCGATATAATATTTCCTAGAGGTATTATAATCTAAGGATAGAAAAGCCTGCTAGGTAGTAGAGGAGATTTTCCCTCTTAATTAGTATAGTAATCTTATCTTAATTACTTAAGCTTAGGTATATCTTAAGTAATATACTTTTTCTAAATTCGTTATATAGATCTTAACAGTATTAACTGTTTATATAAGCATCTACTAAAGATTAGTCTTTATTTAAACTAGGTACAATCTAGGAATATACTAAGGGTAAGATATAGATTATATATAAATTTAATAGATTAGATAAGATTTTAATAGATTATTAATCGTATTTTCCTTGGTAGTAGTAGGGTGTAGGTATAAAGCCCCTTATAGACTAGAAGTATATATAAATACTGTATAGGATTATATAGGATAAACTAATAGAACTTAACCTTATAGGAGTGCTTCTTTATCTACTCTTACCTTTAGTTATAATTAATCCCTATATATTAATTAGGGAGTAATCTATAATTACTCTAGGATTAAAAGTACTTACTATACTTTAGCTTCTTATGCTAAGTAATATCCTAAACTATATAGCCTAAATTATTATTTAGATAATAATAATAAGGGCTTTAGATAATTTATTAAATCATAATGATATAACTACTAAATTTAGAAGGGATAAGGGATAAGGTATATGCTATAGAATGCGTCCGCAACTAATTTATATATTATATAATGAAATTCAGTTAATAACCTATACCCTAGATAGGTTAAGCTAAAATTTATCTTAGAGTAACTAGGGAGTAAGCCTAGAAAGATTAAGGAGTAAATATAACTGCGGCGTTATAACCTATTATACTTTATATAGAGGGTTCTAATCCTAATATATTGACTTGATTTAGGCTTTAAAGGAGTATTAGGCTATACAAGCCTATATAATTACTTGTTATTATAGTATAAGGACTTAGGCGTTTTCCTATATTTCTTATATTTATTCCTAGATAATTTTAGGAGTAATCCTATATAGCTCTAAGAACTTAGGGTTAAGATATTTATAAGTAGTATACCCTATATATTAACGAACGACCTAGTAGTCTTTTTAGATATTTAGGAAAGTATATTATATATTATTTTCTACCTACTTTAACTTATAGTAGAATTATACCTACTAAGCTAGTATAGAAATTAAATAAAGAGTAATCTAAAATAGACTTACTTTATCCTAAGGCCTCTTAACTTTAGTATTAGTAAGTCCTTTTATTAAAATTATATATAGATACCTACTAGTAGATATATTTAGGTAAGTAGGGATATTAATAGTAAATATAATATCTTCTATAGTTAGTATACCTAAATAGATGATTAATCCTAGATAGGTTACCTATAAAATTAGAGATTTATTGCAGATTTTACAGCTTTTATACTTTACTTACTTATCTAAGGGATATAATTATCCGCTAGTTGCGAGGATTAATTAGAAAGTTATAAGCTTACCTTATACCCTCTAGTTACTAGATCTCCTCTTTAGGAATATTGATAGGTAGACTTAGACTATACGTCTAATAATTACATATAAAAGAGGTTTCTCAACCGAAGATTCAAATAACAGTTGATAGGTAACTGCCGATATATTACCTTTAGGCTAGTAAAGGTTAAAACCTACTAGTACCTTAGCTAGCATAGTAACTAAACTATAATAGTAACTAGGTAATAAGCTAGTAAAGGTTATTATAAATAGTTAACTAAGCCTATTATAGGTTAGTTACCTACCTCATAACTATATATATGGTCACTTTTCACTACCTAGAGAGATAGATCTTGGAAATCATTATCATCATCATCAGTTAACACAATACAACAACTACTACACCTACAATACAATCTATTTATCTCATAAAACCAACGTCTACCTGCACTTCCTCGTTCTAAGTGGTAGTAGGGTATCTTTAGAGTTATTATATATACCTATGATCTACTAGAATAGCTACTTAAATTATTTGTTTTCATTATTAATAAGCTAACTTAAATAGATTAAGCTAGGATTAAACGCTATTTCACTATTTAGGTTTGAATAACTTGTCATTAGTTCTAGATTACTCCTGGATTTAGCCTATAAAGCTCGTAGTAAATTATATAGTAAAAGTTTATTTTAGGTAGGTTAGGTATAAATAGATAGAAATACGGCATATACTATTAAAGTGGGGCGGTAGAAGGTAAGCTGACGTACCCCTCTTTCTACGGATGAATATTGTACCGATTCAAGGTGGGGCCTAGGCGTACCCTCCGTTAGGTTAGCAGTGTGACAACGAGGGTCTGTTGCGATCGTTATACGCGTGGGAATAAGGGTCTAAAATCCATTAATTATTCAATCTAAACTTATGTATATTAGGGATTATAACCCCTCTTATATCAATATAGTGTGGGCTATTATCCTGCTGAATATATACGCCTTTTATATACTAGCAACCTATTTGTAGCGCGTAGTATTTAATATTATATGTATGTAGCGTTATGAGGCGTTCGATGCTTCTAGCGGCGTCGTTATACTCCCCCTCGATAAGGAGGCTCTTATAAGCTTTTTATACTATACTCATAGCGCCCTTAGCGCTTCTGAGATGTTGCCTAACTTTAGTCCTAAGGTATATAGGTAATTAGTTTTATTAGGTCTCTTAAGCGCTTAAAAGTAGTCCTTCTAAGCGGCTTTATTAAGCGATCTATAATATTATTTAAGGTTTCTATATATATAAACTTAACTTTATTATAAGCTATAACCTCCATTATATAGTAGTAGTTAACCTATATATAATAAATATGGTTTCTAGCACTCTCGCAATTTATAAGCGTTATTATGCCTGTATTATCTATATAGATAGAGACTAGACCTCTGAGGTCCTTATTGATCTCTTCTATAATATATTATATCTATAACGCCTTAGAAGCAGCTGCAGAAGTAGTATAATACTTAGCTTCTATAGATAACTTAGCGATTATTAATTACCTATAGGACCTCTATAAGATCAGCCCCCTCCCTATAAAAAAGATCTATCCCTTAGTTAACTATAAAATAGCGTTACAGCTTATAAAATCGCTATTAATATAGCTATATAAGCTAAGGTTATTCAGCTTACTACTTTATAGATATAATTTATATATCATAGCTAGGTTTAAATTATCCTTATAATCCTATATAATCTTACTCGCTGCCTTACTGTAGGAAGCATTAAGTAAGTAGCTAAAGCATGCCTATAGGCTTATACTAAATGGGATATCTAGTCTTATTATTTTTATAGTAAACTATATATCCTAAGAGTCTTTAATACTACTCTTATAAGTATTTATGAAGGGGCTCCACGCTTAAGATAGCAATATCTAGTGCACCTGAGATAACTAGAGTATATATAGCATATATATTTATAGCGAATTCCCTAATGGCTTTATTAACATATATATCCTAGTAGATTATAGTATATTTATCTATAAAAGAGAGTCTTATGCCTAGGAAGGAGTCTAGAGTACCTATATGAATAGCTTTAATAAGTTCTAAATCTCTCTTAAAAATATTAATTAGTACCTTCTCCTCTCTTACTACTAGGATATTATGAATATAGGTTATAAGTATAACCCTAAGTAACTTATTATAATAAGTTACTTTATAATAATAAAGTAGTATAAATCCTAGGGATATTAAAATACTTTAGGGCTTCTTCTACTACTATTATCTACCTTAATAGAGCCTATAAAGAGCCTTTTAAAAGTAGATAATCTAGTTCCCATTTATATTATAATTACTCTCCTAAGTATACTTCTTATAATACTATTTAATCTTAAAGAACTCTTTAATTATAGGGGAGAAGAGTATAGAGACTATCTCTATTAGATCCCTATTTAGATATACCCCTATAAAATCCTACTATTATATAATAAGGCCTCTATACCTTATATATATAAGTAGTAATCTCTAAGAGGCTATTTAAGCTATTAAAGCGAACGTTTTAATGAAATCCCTACTATAGACGAATAAGAAGCCTCTTATTATAATATATACTTTATACTTAAGAAATACTCTATAAGCTTTCTTATACTTTAAGACCTATTTTTCTATTAGGTATACTCCTAAGGGCGCCTCTATAGCGTCTATAAAGCTTAAAACTCTATAATTAAGAAGCATTTATATTTTAGTAAAAATTACTTCCCTCTACTCCTCCTAGTTATTTATACGCCCGCTTTAGGCTTCCTTAACTATATTAGGGCTATAATATAATGATAACTAAGCAGATAGGACTTTTATAGTAAATATATCTAATATAGGTATATTATTACCTTATATCTATTTATTATTCTTAGCTAACTCCCTAAGAGTTAGTTCTATTAACTTTAACTTATTAATTACTATATATCTATATTAATATAACTAAGGGTCTTATTTAGGTAGTAGTACTTATAATATGTCTAGTAGCCTATTTCTAATAGGCTTATAAAAATAATATTTAAGGAGATAATAACTTTATCTTCCTCTAGTAGCTATGCTCTATAGGCTTATTCTCTTTTATACCTAATCAGGATTCCCTTCCTTATATACTAGGCTATCTTCTCTATAGTAACTTAGGTTTCTATGTTAATATTAATAGAATAGAGGCTTCTAATTATCTACAATTGGCTAAGATTAGAGATATAATCCCCTCCTAGCTTTAAGCTAACTATTAACGCTTAAATTAGCGTTTTTCTATTAATTCCTATTATATATAAGTAGTTTATAACATAGATTACTATTACTAGGAGATATAGCTATAACTTAGCTAGTAAATCTAAGTTAATATAAAAAGACTATATAATGTTTGTAATTAGCCTAATTAATCGCTCTATAACGCTATTTTACTTATATATATATAGTAATAATATCTCTATTAGTAAACCCTTAGTATATAAGACTATTTAGAGGAAGGTTATTATAAACTCCCCTATATTATCTATATATATAATCCTAGTAGCTTCTCTAAGTATAGCTTTCTAACCCTAGAGGTATATCTAAAGGACTCTTATAAGCCTATCTTTTATATACCTAAATATAATCACTTAAAAACGAGACTCATTATTAATAGCAAGTAGAACGTAGCAATAATATTTATCTAGCTTAATCTCCCTAATATTAGCGTAGAGAATATCTCCTAAGTATATAGCTTACATATATAATATATATAGCGAGTATTATATGCTCTTTGATAGGTTATAAACCTTATAAGGTTATAGGATAACTAATCTAGGTTATAGTAAGTAACCCTTCGTAAGTTTAGTTATGTAGCTAGAGTACCTAAGTTAATAATACTATAGCTTTAAGTTAATTTCTTATATATAGTAAATATTATATATGCTTTTAAAGCCTTCTTTGCATTAGGTATCTTCTTAAAGGAAAGTTAGAAGCCTTAATTAATAATATTAAGTATATAGAGAACCTTATTACTTAGGTTATAGATTTTCTTATCTTCGAAATACCCTCTAGTAGTATATAATCTTCTACTACTAAGAATATTTAAAGGGAAGCTATATATATAATAGGTATTTATAAGTATATTAACCTATCTACTTAGGGCTTTTAAAGTAATATTTCCTATATACTCTAGGTCTATAATCCCTCTACTAGTATAAATAGGAATATCTTATATAATTATAATATAAGTATTAATATTATAGAGAGACTTATTTATAATAATATAGATATTAGCCCCTATATTATAAAGCTAATCTAATATATCTCCACTACTTACAGAGGCTCTTATAACTAATAGTAACGTCTTAATATTATAATCTATCTATAGGAGGGTTACTAAGTAAGACTACTACTCCTTAGGCATCCCTAAGGCTGCTTTTATCTTATCTTTCTTATCCTTTAGCTTATCTTTATAGATTAGGTATTTAGTATATATAACTCCCTCCTTCTTATACCCCTAATATATAACCTTTTATTTAGGATTATTAGTCTATTATACTAGTAGTGCTTTAATAGCTATAACCTTATATTTTATAGACCTAGCCCTATCCTAAATATTAAATTAGAGCTCTTCTAGGGTTAGAGTAATTATACTTATAGCTCTCTACTAGGCATAGTTCTACCTAGCTTACTCTAAAAAGGAGTTCTCTAGTAATTAAATAAAGAGTTATTAAATCTTATTTACTAGTAGTGCTCTATTAGCTTACTATAAGCAGGCTTAGATCTTACTAAATTTACTAATAAACTATATAAGATCGCTATTCTTATATATAAGTATATATAATTAGTTAGTTAATATTCCTTAGAAAGCGAGGCCTATACTAGTATAAGATTAGTGAAGCGTCTTTATTATACCTTTATTATTATATATATATACTATAAGCGCTAAAATACTTCTTAAAAGGATATTCTTAAGTTTATTTCTAACTATAAGGTTCTCCTTAAAAAAGAGATCCTCTATTAAAGTAACTCCTCGCGCTATAAGGGCTACCTCTATATATACTAATTAAGCTAGCTAGTTAGAGGACCCTTCTAATATATATTCCTTTAGGAACTTTAGTCTAAAGCCCCTTAACTACTTAAGATTTATTAATCTAAATATAATAAAGTTAGCTATAGGTAGAGATATATCCTTTATAAATATATCTCTACTTATAATTATTAATCTTATAGCTACTAATAGAGCTATCTCTAAAGCAGGGTTCTCTAGTAAGACTATAGTCCTATTAAAGTTATTTATCTAAGTTTGCTTTTAAAAAGTCCTCTAGAGCTCCTTATTTGCTTTCTCTAAGTCTAAAAGCTATATTATAATACTCTTAAGAGCTATAGCTAGGGTTTTAAGTATTACTAAGGGCTTCTCGCCTTTATACTTCTTATTACTTCTAGATAATATCTTTATTAATAATAAGAGGCGCTTTATAAATACTTTTTAAATAGCTTTATATATATAGGTACTAGTTATACTACTATATAGTAATAAGGGTTTATTATAATCGTTATACATATAGGAATAAGGGTCTAATATCTATTAATTATTTAATCTAAACTTATATATATTAGGGATTATAATCCCTCTTATATTAATATAGTATAGGCTATTATCATGCTGAATATATACGCCTCTTATATGCTAGCAACCCGTTTATAGCGCGTAGTATTTAATATCGTGCATAAGTGGCGTTATGAGGCGTTCGACGCTTCCGGCGGCGTCGTCACAAGCAGAGGTGGGGGGGGGGGGGGGGGGGGGGACCAAAATTTTAATGCAAAGTGGGGGTGGACGCA